>VZRF01000935.1:0-10842 GCA_013396875.1 Vireo altiloquus
CCTCCCTCCCTCCCTCACTCACCAGCCAGGAGGCGAATCTGGGGATTGCTGCCGTCAGGATAACGTGCCTGGAGTCTGGGATGGTGCTGCCATCTGCAGGGAAGCCACGGGAAGCAAAGCAGTGGAATCAGGGAATTGTTAAGGCTGGAAAAGGCCTCCAAAGTCATCAAATCCAACTTTTGGCCTAATACCACCATGGCGCCACCAAAATAATATCACCCATAAAGTTCAGAATGCCCAATGAGTTACTTTTAAGACTTGAAATTTGTTTAGTAAATAGGAAAATCTTATTATTTTAAGGATTTCTGAGGGTTTAAATGAAGCTTTCACAGCAGATTAACTCCCAGTCCTCTCGTGCTGTGACACACACAGAGCTGCTACAAAGTACCAAAGAAATCCTGATTTATTCTGGTCTTCCTATGGCTTCTCCCTTCACTCTTCTCCCCACCAAAAATGTTCCAAACCCATCAAGGTAACAGCAATAACATCCATCAGAATTCCTTTTTGGCTTTGCCATCACAGCAAAGCCAACAAGAAGGACAGGAGTGGTGGCAGGATTTAAAACACTCACCTTTTTCTTTGACCTGAATCTGGGATGTCAGAAAAGACTCCGAAAACACAACAGATCCCAAACACCCCCTTCCCGTGAGCAGGTCTGGAACGTCAAACACCATCATAGATGCCTGCAGCAATCCAGCAGTGGGAGGAGAGGGGAGGAAAGAGAAAGCAGAATTTGAAATATTTCAATTGAAACAGAAAAATCTGTATTTTTCAAACATCTTAAACTGCCACTTCTATATCGTGGTGAAAACCCAAGATTGGAAATCTGTGTTCGTGTTTTATTCTGAATTCTGACTTTTTGTTAAATCTGAAATCTGTCGTCTCTCCCCTTACACTTGGATTCCCATAAAAATCTCAGCATGCCCCAGAAAAAAAGCTAATTGACCTCTATTTTCTAATTAAATATTATTATTATTATTACTTACAGTTTTGATCAAACTCAGGCTATCCTCGTTATCTAACGGAGTAATTCTAGAACAACAATGATAATTAAGTATTTAAAAGTTAGGTCATTTTTCTGTGACTCCTCAGCAGCCAAAAAAGCTGTTTTATTTTAAAATAAACTCTTATTTGTGCAAGTCATTTCAGTCAATTAGTGTGGGGATTAAATAAGCACAAGTTCGTGATATCAGCTAAGTTAAAAGCATCTTTTAAATGAAACTCTTCATGAGCTCATGCTGCTTCTACTCATTAACAGTTAATAAAATTAGTCTGCCCAACTGCTTTTTATTCCTTTTAATGTGTTCAGGATTCCACAGAATTACAGATATGAAATCACTGATTTCATACTCAAAAGCATTTAGCACTTCTCCTATGAAATAATCAAACACAAGGTTTTTACAGGAGTTCCAAGAGGAGAAAAATTAATTTTTAACTGTATGAGAAGCACTAATTAATAACAAGAAGTTGTAAGACAGTGATACAAACCTGCCATGGTTGTTCACAGCCTGAATTTGAAAAGCAATTTTGGAGCTGTAGAATAGAAATTGTACAGGTGAGACACAAGGTTTGTAAATGTAAAAAAGAAGCAGGAATAGACTTAAAGCAAAATGAGTGATTAAGAAAGCAGGAAAATGGAATCATTATAATGATTTTTAAAGTCTGAATGCGTTATGAAATCTTGAAATTTGCCAGTCAGGGAATTTCAGTTTAAAATTATAATTTTTCCATTTATAATTGATTTTTTTTTCCCCCCCCAAAGAAGCCAACCCAGTGGGACAAGGAGCAATCAGTAACTGTGGAAATACACACCGTAAAGCAGATTTCAGCTGTGCTAAGCCAAGGCTGTCTAACCCAGACAGGAGCACCTGTTCTGCCACTTCCTTTGCCTGAAAAAAGGAAATAAAGAATGAAAATATCCAAACCCCAGCAGCCCCACGAGCTCAACAAGAGACACTGAACAGTAACACACTGATGCACCAGGCTAAAATTTGTCCTTTCACACATCTCATTTTCCTTACTGTGAGGTCAGGAAAATTCATGGCAAGATGGAGATGGGAAAAATTAAGACACACTCTGAAATCTCTCTTTTTTTTTGGTTTTTTTTTAACAGAATTCAGACACTGGTTGGAGACCAGGCTATGAATTTTATTCTGTTGAGTGAAACATAGCAATTATTTTGGTTTTCTTTTTGCTTTGCACGTAAATCTCACCCTGAGAGCAATCCAAATCAACAATCACAGAGAGAGAACAATTACAGGGGGCTTCATTTACCTTGGATTCAGTGGAAGTTTTAGCATAGCACTCAATGCCAGCAAGCACAGCCTCTACAACAGCAGAATATATTTGCGACAACAGCGTACTGAAGAGAAATACAAACACAACATTTACTGCACAAGGTAGAGTTTTCTTCCTCCTCTCTTTAAAGGAGCAGTTTTTCCTCTCATTGCACAACTCCTTTAATAATAAGAAAGGGGTCCTTGTTGAAATAAGTGGGGAAGTAGCTTTATAGTTAAGCTTTTTGTTGAAGAAAATTCAATTAAAGCAAGGGAATTCCTTGAATTACAGGATATTTTGGGGAAATACCTCTTGACATAAATCAGGTGCTTTTGTTAGTCAAGAATAAAAAAAAAATGTTTTACTGTTGACTTTTGCTGCAGTTGGGTTTAGAACCACATCCTAAATCCTGGATTTAGGACACAGGGAATGGCTTCACATTGACCAAGGGCAGGGATAGATGGGATTTGGGAGGGAATTGTTCCCTGTGAGGGTGGGGAGGTCCTGGAATGGATTTCCCAGAGAAGCTGTGGCTGCTCCTGGATCCCTGGGAATGTCCAAGGCCAGGTTGGATTGGGCTTGGAGCAACCTGGGATAGTGGGAGGTGTCCCTGCCCATGGCAGGGGGTGGAATGAGATGATCTTTAAAGATCTCTTCCAACCCAAACCATTCCATAATTCCATGAAACCTCAATCCCATCTTAGTCCAATTCCCTTCTTAAAAGAGGACTGAAAAAATTGCACACAAACAAAACAAAGTCAAGAATGACTTTCAGTTATTTTACAGCTCCAGAACCACTGGGAAAAACCCACATGTGCCCAACCAAGAAACATCAGCCTCTGCTTTCCTGCTAAATTACAACAAAAAGATGAGCAGATCAACAAAATCACTGCTTCCCTGAATTTTAGGTCCTCTCATGACTCCTCTGTCACTGCCAATATTGAGGGAGGGAAGAGGGGGCAGGAAAGAGAAGGATCCAGCATTTAAGCCCTAGGCAAAGCATTCCTGAAGGATGGAAAAAAGCAGCTGAAGATCCCAAATGTGAAAGGAACCTCAAAATGCACCAAAGCTTGTCTTTGGTTATCCCCAACAGCAGGAAGGGATTTTAAAATTCAGCCTTCTCACTGCTTCTTCAGATTTCTTGATTGTAATTTCCTGGGCTTTCATATGCACTTAGCAGATTTTCACTGCACCCAGGAAAGGAATAGAATTTTATATTTATATTGTAATTCTTCCAGACTTTGTAACCATTCCTATTTTCCCTCAAATTCACATATTTGTTTGCAAGAAAATGCCTCAGTGAGGTGCCCTTTACCTTACTCTTCTCCCCATTTTAACATTTTAATGCTAGCAGTGCAAGACATGAAACAGCACAGGATTTGTTGTGTTGCTTTTGAAACCTTTTCTTTAAAAAAATAAATACAGAAAATTTATCCCAGTTTATCCTTCAATTTACAGAGTTGGTTTATGCACTCCAGCCAATCAATACAACCAAATTTGGATGGAATAGTGGTTATAAAATACTTTTAATTCCACTTTTGATGAAATATTGACAACTATAAGAACCAGTTACAGGACTCAATGCAAACTAAGTCGAAAATCATGAGTTTAGGTTTGTTAAAAAGCCAATTATGCTGCTGTTGTTGAAAATTAGATTATTTGATCCAATACAGGGATTCTTCAAAAAAAAAAATAGATTCTTTTAAAATTACTGCCTTTATCAGCTGACTCCTGCTTTGCTTAGAGCTTCTCTACTCACATTGATTAAAAATGTACTTAGTACAAAGGATTTCTGAAGAAGGACAAAAATTGGTTGAGGAGAACATACAGGCAAGAAAAAATACCTGTTGGAGTTCAGTTTTCTATAAAAAAGGGAAAATCTGCTGCTCAGTCTCACAATTACCAAGAGTCAACAGTACTGAGTGTGAGAGCACTGACACATCTTTAAGATGTTTAATATCTTGCTACCAGGTCATGCAGCTTTGCAGAAGCCAAAACAAGCTCCTAAAATGATCCCAACGAACAAGGAGGACAAAATCTCTAAGGAAAAGTCTGGTTGATCAAGAGAGAGAGAGCAGGACCAAAGCAGATTCTCTACTGTGGTCTCCAAGCTGGACAGGGATCTACAACATGCAGAGGAAGTGGACATCAACGTGGAGAAACAAAGACTAGTTTAGAGAAGGTTAAAATGTGCAGAAGCCTTGCAGCTTCCACACTAAAAAAAAATAACTTTGATCTACCTTTAATTTCTTCATAGATTATTGAAGTGTTGGAGTGTTCCCTGTTGGCATTTTCACTAAGCACCATAAATCTTACACATTGTTCATGAAACTGGTCTAAAAATTACTTTTCCTTCCATCTGTGCAAGATGCCACAGTGTGAGATACTTTTCCCCTTGGTACATATGAAGTATCTTTTAAAATCATTTAAGATTTTTTTTATTTTTTACTACAATTCAAGCAGAATTTACTAATATTTCCTTCCCTACTGCTGCTGCTGTCACACTAACAACTCCTAAAGCACCCACTGAAACTCTCCATGAGCATTTTGCCTTTGAAACCCAACCCCATGCACATTATTCTGAATAAAAATGTCTCTGCAAATGCCAACAGCCACTAAAAGCAGGTTTCACCTAGTGCCACGAGGTAGGAAGAGAGAAGAGTTAAGGAATAACAGAAAAAGTTGGCAGCTTACACTTGGTCAGTTTGCTTGTGCACCTCGTTGTCATTTCCTGCATTAAAACAAGAAAGGTTTGGTTTAAACACTGTGGGAACTTTGAAATTTATCCAGTATTTTATGTTCCTAGGGCAAATACAGGCAGAAATTCCAATCCTCCAACCATCTTCTCTTCAGCTTTTTGAGCTCAGCATGATTTCAAGATAACCCTAAGGATTGACTTTATCTATGGACTCTTCCAGCCATTTAAAATAGATAAGAAAGTGGTTTTTAAAAGTTTTACATGGATTGTTTTTATTTGGAATTACAGCTGTTGTAATTCATTATACTGGGCCCAAACCACAGGATAAAAGACAAGAGTGAAAGAATTTTTTTTATCCTTTTAAAAATCCTCAGTTACTTGACAACTACTCATTTGAATTACTGTATTTTTATAAATCCATATGGAACATGGACTTAAATAGTCGTTTAGTACTTAAAAAAGGGTCTGCACACTATGAGCTGACAAAATTTATGTCTAACACTCAGATCTGACTGATTTTACCCACAAAATCTGCTAGGATTTCATGCACTGGCTACAAAATCTACCACTCCACAGCCTGATGCTCATAAAGGAAGCAAAACTTTTAATTGCTACAAATTTTCCTGGAATCAGAGGTGATAACTGCCTTGGTATATTTGATGTACTTACCCAGGAAAGGAATGTGAGTGGCTCCAAAAAAATAGGTCCTTGAACAAGCCAGAGGTCCCTTTGGAGATACACACTGCACTACCTAGCAGTCAGTATTAATGAGATACAAAAAGCCATCAGTAAAACAAATTGGTGCAATAATTAACAATTAACTACATTCCCCTTAAGTCTTCTAAGCACTGACAGACTACAGAAGTTTACGACACAGACGGAACTGGATTGTGAAAAAGCAACTTACGTTTTCAAAGGTCTATTTCACTTTTGCCTTGACCTGAATGGTTGCAAGACTTTGGAAAGGAGATGAGCTCTGACTTGGGTTTTCAATTTCCTATGTCAACTGCTCTTTTCATGAAGAGGAAAGTGTGTCAGGTTCCCATAACTATGCTGGCACTTGGTCTTATTTACTATTTTCATGACACCCTATTAAAACAGTATCACCTGTACCTGTAAATAAACCACCTTTTTAAAAACAGCATCAGAATCTGAGGACAACAGATGGAGCAAGTACACCAGAATAACACAGTACTTGCATTTTCAAAGGGGTCCAATGGTATCTTATTGTTAACAAGGGAAGAAAAGACAGAGTTGAAAGTGTTTTTGACAGCAATAGTGTTAGAATGGAAGATGAGATTTCACCAGGATGCAAAACCACTGCGTTCTCAGGCTCTGGACACGTGATTTGTGCCCAGCAGCCCCACGTCCATCCATCCCTGAGGCAGCTCCACATGAAATGTTGCCAAGCTCATGAACTCATGGCCTCCTCACTCATGCGCTCACTCCACCATGGCACCTGCTCAGGGCTCACACCACTGCCACTCCTCGAGCCCCTGGAGGCAGCAGGGAGCTCTCTCCACACTCTACCTCTCTCCTCCTTCGCTGCCAGTTGCCTTCTGGAGCCACCCAGGTCCTCCAGGCAGAGGATGCCAATTCCCTGGGGTCGCTTGCCCAAGCACGGCCCCTGAGCCACGGACCTCAGCAAATGTTTAACAACCAAGCTCTCACTTGGGAATGGAAACAAGTTAATCTTTACAACTTCATCACAACTAGGAGAAAAGACTTTGCAGAGTTTCAGTTGCTGAGCACACAAGGGAATTTGGCTATGTGTCAAATGCTAGGTTTATTCACAAAGTTATTATCTAAAAAAAAGTGGTTTTCGTTTATTTTTTAAGAAATGGCCAAACAAATGTGATTAAAATAAAAGCTGTCACAGTAAGTGTATCATAGAAGATTTTCACTCTGTGGCCAGGACACACATCCTCACAAAGAGCATCTCCCTCTCCCCCACCCACTTACAGCATCAGTTGTCTTTTTACAGAGAATAAATTATTTTAACTCATTCAGCATTAAGAATCCAGTATGGTTTAACTTGGAAAGAGAAAGAAAAAGCAAATATGTGCCTTAAACTGATGGATTGCTAAGCTGCTTTATGTTAAGAAGAATTAAGTATTTAACTCGTGGAAGATAAGGAGAAAAAATATATGAAGAAAAAGAGAATATACAATGCTTTAAAACTCAGATAACTTCTCCAAAGCCTTACCATATGTTTAGCAGTGCTTCCACCCAGGCCAGTGTTTCGGACCAGATGTCCTTCAGATGGAAAATTAAAGTTGCCAGAGTTCAAGTTTTCCTTGGTGGAGTGGCTGCCAAACAGGACAAAAGGCTGCCGGCTGGGGCTGAGGAGGAGACAGAGAATCAACACCAAAATATCACAGCAAGTTTACAAACAACAAATGAAATCAAAGCTTTCAAGTGTGATGGGCTGAATTTCTCACTACAAGAGTGGGATCAAAAAAAAAAAATTTACTAAAGCAGCACAAAGTTGAAAAGACCAAATTCCAAAGCTAAAATCCACTTGCATTAAAAAGATCATTTCTCTCAAATACAATAGCATATCTCAAGACAGTTCCCAAATGCTCTTGGAAGATTCTTTTATCTTAAACTGCCTTGAAAAGCTGATTAGTTTTATATTCACCACCTTAAAAAATCCTGAAAGGACCATGTGGGAAACAAACAAAACTATTTTGGGTTTAATTTTGGCTTTGGGCCTAAGATTCAGCTGGAGAGGTCAAGGATTTTCTTTTCATTATTGCAATGAAATAACGAAAAAAACAGAAAAAGCTGCCAGCAATAAAGAGCATTGAACTCCACTGGTTTATTCCAAATACAGAAAAATCTGCAGAGAGATTCAAGGTTATTTTTCAGTATGAGATGGGATATATTGAGATAATCTCACGAGGAATTTGAAGCATTATGGTATCAGGGATATGGAAATAAAACATTGAGGTTGTAGTGACAGCACAAGGAATAATGAGTAATAATTACCTGTTATCTGTTATATGGCTTGAGATCATGCCATGGCTGAAATAACTCCTGAAGGGCTGTGAAGAAATGGAAAAAAAAAATTAAATTATTATTAAGAAGCAGTACATGAACAGAAGTGTGAAATATCCTATCACTAAAAAAAACCTGAATTATCCTTCTCAGAGAAAACAACTGAACCCTCAAAAAATACCTCCAAGCTCCAAAAACAAACATAAACAACATTAAGTCTCTCATCTCATTAAATCATTGAGTGGTTTAGGTTGGGAGGAACCTTAAAGCCCATTTAGTTCCAACCCCCTGCCATGGGCAGGGACAGCTTCCACTGTCCCAGAGGAAGCAACAAAATGCTTCAAAAAAGTAACAAAATGCTTCAAATTGCATCCAAAAAAAGCCAACAAAATGCTTCAAAATGCTTCCAAAAAAAGCTAACAAAATGCTTCAAAATGCTTCCAAAAAAAGCTAACAAAATGCTTCAAAATGCTTCCAAAAAAAGCTAACAAAATGCTTCAAAATGCTTCCAAAAAAAGCTAACAAAATGCTTCAAAATGCTTCCAAAAAAAGCTAACAAAATGCTTCAAAATGCTTCCAAAAAAAGCTAACAAAATGCTTCAAAATGCTTCCAAAAAAAGCTAACAAAATGCTTCAAAATGCTTCCAAAAAAAGCTAACAAAATGCTTCAAAATGCTTCCAAAAAAAGCTAACAAAATGCTTCAAAATGCTTCCAAAAAAAGCTAACAAAATGCTTCAAAATGCTTCCAAAAAAAGCTAACAAAATGCTTCAAAATGCTTCCAAAAAAAGCTAACAAAATGCTTCAAAATGCTTCCAAAAAAAGCTAACAAAATGCTTCAAAATGCTTCCAAAAAAAGCTAACAAAATGCTTCAAAATGCTTCCAAAAAAAGCTAACAAAATGCTTCAAAATGCTTCCAAAAAAAGCTAACAAAATGCTTCAAAATGCTTCCAAAAAAAGCTAACAAAATGCTTCAAAATGCTTCCAAAAAAAGCTAACAAAATGCTTCAAAATGCTTCCAAAAAAAGCTAACAAAATGCTTCAAAATGCTTCCAAAAAAAGCTAACAAAATGCTTCAAAATGCTTCCAAAAAAAGCTAACAAAATGCTTCAAAATGCTTCCAAAAAAAGCTAACAAAATGCTTCAAAATGCTTCCAAAAAAAGCTAACAAAATGCTTCAAAATGCTTCCAAAAAAAGCTAACAAAATGCTTCAAAATGCTTCCAAAAAAAGCTAACAAAATGCTTCAAAATGCTTCCAAAAAAAGCTAACAAAATGCTTCAAAATGCTTCCAAAAAAAGCTAACAAAATGCTTCAAAATGCTTCCAAAAAAAGCTAACAAAATGCTTCAAAATGCTTCCAAAAAAAGCTAACAAAATGCTTCAAAATGCTTCCAAAAAAAGCTAACAAAATGCTTCAAAATGCATCAAGAAAACACAGCAAAATGTTTCAAAATACATTTAAAAAAAGCAACAAAATGCTTCAAAATGCAGCCAAAAAAAGCAACAAAATGCTGCAAAATGCATCAAGAAAACACAGCAAAATGTTTCAAAACGCATCAAAAGCAAAGCAACAAAATGCATCAAAAAAGCATCAAAATGTATAAAAAAAAAGGAACAAAATGCTTCAAAACTAACAGCCACCCCCAGAAATTCTGTGCTATTTCCTCTGTGCCACCTCCTCAGTTTTGTTAGAGGTTTGATTTGTGCAAATTCAACCCATTAAGCCCTGCACAGACCAGATTCCATTCAAATGGAAGTTAAATCTACCTACAAATAGCTCTGGTGCAGATAAAAATCGCCTAAATTGGATTATCAGGGAGCAAACACTCGAGTGAATCACCTCAGCACTCCTAAACCATCATACCACAGATTTTTAAGGTGGGTGGTGACTTAAAAAAAAAAATCCCAACCCATGAGTTTTGAAAGGTGAGATGGGACAGAGGAAAAAGAAAAAAAAAACCAAAATAATTCTGAGTAATTCTTGCTCGTGCATGGAGAAGAGCAGGATTTTCAAGGATTGCTGAAGCAAGCTTACCTCCCCTGCCTGAGATTCTGAGAGTTCCAGAATGAAGGGGATTTCAGTGTCAAAATTAGCAAAAAAGTTGGTCCACTGGTGCTCAAAAATCTTTAAATCCTAGGAGGAAAATATTGGATGTGACTTGCCAAGTGTTAGAGCAGAGAAAGGAAGGCAAAGGTGGTAATTCATTGGAATAGAAGCTGCTCAATGAAACAATAAGCTCAAGAAAATAAATATATTTTAAAAGACAAGGACATTCTGCTGGGTTTCAGGGTGTCTTTTTGTGGGTGTGTGGTTTATGTTTCTTTTTTTTCAGAAAGTTTAAGTCAATTTAACAACAACTTTCAGGCTGAAAACTTCAAATGATGATAAATAAGTCTGCTCAGAGTGCAGGACAAGTCCCAAACATTAATTTCACTTCCACGCAGAGAGGGGAAGTGAAATATCAGACTGATTACTTAGACTGAGAGCCTCATACAAACTTTATGCTATTTTAATTTTCATTACAGCAGTTGATTAAACAACCCAATTGGTGTGAACTATTAATATTTCACTAATAAAGGATAATTAACTGCTGAATTTGCTACGTATTAAATTGCTGCCAAGCTAGAAGCAGATAAAAAAACGAACTATATGTACCAATAACTATAAAATTATACTATTAAATTATAAATACTAATATTTATTCAATGCTTGCTCCTCTAGCAGTGAGATCAGAGCATGGCATTCATGAGAGAATCACTTCCCACTTGTTGGTATTTCCCAAAGCATCAGGGCAGCCACTGAGTGTCACTGTTCCCCATTTAAAGGAGTTACAAAGCAGCTGAAAAGTGCTTTTTTTTCCTCCTA
>VZRF01000935.1:11417-29197 GCA_013396875.1 Vireo altiloquus
AACAGCCACCCCCAGAAATTCTGTGCTATTTCCTCTGTGCCACCTCCTCAGTTTTGTTAGAGGTTTGATTTGTGCAAATTCAACTCATTAAGCCCTGCACAGACCAGATTCCATTCAAATGGAAGTTAAATCTACCTACAAATATCTCTGGTGCAGATAAAAATCGCCTAAATTGGATTATCAGGGAGCAAACACTCGAGTGAATCACCTCAGCACTCCTAAACCATCATACCACAGATTTTTAAGGTGGGTGGTGACTTAAAAAAAAAAATCCCAACCCATGAGTTTTGAAAGGTGAGATGGGACAGAGGAAAAAGAAAAAAAAAACCAAAATAATTCTGAGTAATTCTTGCTCGTGCATGGAGAAGAGCAGGATTTTCAAGGATTGCTGAAGCAGGCTTACCTCCCCTGCCTGAGATTCTGAGAGTTCCAGAATGAAGGGGATTTCAGTGTCAAAATTAGCAAAAAAGTTGGTCCACTGGTGCTCAAAAATCTTTAAATCCTAGGAGGAAAATATTGGATGTGACTTGCCAAGTGTTAGAGCAGAGAAAGGAAGGCAAAGGTGGTAATTCATTGGAATAGAAGCTGCTCAATGAAACAATAAGCTCAAGAAAATAAATATATTTTAAAAGACAAGGACATTCTGCTGGGTTTCAGGGTGTCTTTTTGTGGGTGTGTGGTTTATGTTTCTTTTTTTTCAGAAAGTTTAAGTCAATTTAACAACAACTTTCAGGCTGAAAACTTCAAATGATGATAAATAAGTCTGCTCAGAGTGCAGGACAAGTCCCAAACATTAATTTCACTTCCACGCAGAGAGGGGAAGTGAAATATCAGACTGATTACTTAGACTGAGAGCCTCATACAAACTTTATGCTATTTTAATTTTCATTACAGCAGTTGATTAAACAACCCAATTGGTGTGAACTATTAATATTTCACTAATAAAGGATAATTAACTGCTGAATTTGCTACGTATTAAATTGCTGCCAAGCTAGAAGCAGATAAAAAAACGAACTATATGTACCAATAACTATAAAATTATACTATTAAATTATAAATACTAATATTTATTCAATGCTTGCTCCTCTAGCAGTGAGATCAGAGCATGGCATTCATGAGAGAATCACTTCCCACTTGTTGGTATTTCCCAAAGCATCAGGGCAGCCACTGAGTGTCACTGTTCCCCATTTAAAGGAGTTACAAAGCAGCTGAAAAGTGCTTTTTTTTCCTCCTGGAAGAATGGCTGTGTGTTAAAGGGGATTTTTTTTTAACCCTCCCAGCTGTAAAAATAAGATTAACACACAAAAAAAAAAAAAAAACAGCAACTTCATATACTTTGTACACCAAGAAAAACTTTCAGATTTTCAGACAAAGCAAGAAATTCAAGGAATCCACGAGAAATTACTTGGATGTTTTGCAGAGTTTTGGGGTAGATTTAAGGAATGGAAGGAGACCCTGCAAGCAACAGCAGGCAGAGCTTGTAGATTGAATCCATAAACTCAATGAAACCAAACAAAACCACAACACTTTCACTCAGTGGTTCCCCAGAACATTTCACCTGCCTTACCTCAAAGAGCAAATCCTCCAAGGACACAGGATCCATTTTGCTGTAGGTCTTCCACAAGTCAACACTGACATCCATTAACTGCAAGAGATTTTATAGCAAATTCTGTGAAAAACACCACAAAAAAGGTCACAGATTGAGGTTTAAGCTGCAGCCTTGGAGAACACTGCCCTAAAAGTGCTCCTTAATTCTGGTTTCCTAAATATTTTTCCCCTGTGACATCAAAACCTGAGACTCATCTCCTCGAGTGAGGGTTTGAACTCTGTGCAAATCTTCCTTTGCACCCTTCAAACAAATCATTTCACCAAGTTTTTCAGTTTAATAAATCAATTAAATCAATTCTTTCAGCAAAGAACTGCATGAGCTGGTGCAGGCAAAAGGTCAGGAGGAGTTTTCTGAGTTGGGACAGGCAAGAAGCAGATTTCAGGGTTACTCACCCCGAGTATCAGCCAACTCTTGCTCCAAATGAATGGAAATTCAAGCTAAGACAGTTTAACTTTGCAATACTTTCTTCCAAGCACCAGGATTATGCATACAAGAATATTTTATTCTTAAAGGACACTTGTATCTGATTCTGCTTTTACAGGGTTCCTCATCAGCCACTCAATTAAAAATGCAACATTGGCTGGAATTTTCTTAACCCACTGCTTTACAGTTATTCCAGGTACTCATGTAATTAAGTATTTCCCAGAGGTCCCTTCCATTTCATTCCTAAAAATACAGTAAATTTTCTAAATTACAGCATCTTGAGCAACTCTGATTTCTGCAGGAAGACAGAAAACTGCCTTTAAAACACCTGAATTATCATCCTTTGAATATATTCAAATCTAAGAGAACACAGGGCAGAGAGAAAACCTCAGAGGGAAAGGCTGAGCTAAAAATACACCAAACTCTCTTTAATAATGGCAGAATTATTAATTTCTAGATGATTTCAGTGATCCCAAATGCACTTCCCTCCCCCATCAGTGACACAGAGCAGCTGCCTGACAGAGAAGCACACAAACACTCACGGAAGAAGTTAAGAATGTCACTTCCCACTTGAAATCCCCTCATGATTTCAAGGAGGAAGCAAGGAAGAAATCAAGCTGGAGCTGGCTGGACTGCCAGAGCCAACATGATTGCTCCTAAAAAAGGAGTTTGTCTTGAATTGAGACAAATTTAGAGGAGAATATTTTTTAATACGAAGCAGGTTGTAGTTATTTTTTATTATTAGGTTTGGGAAAAGATTTTTTTTTGGAGGAAAAAACTTTATTTAATGAACACACACACATATAAAAAGAAAAATAATAATGTTAAATAATAGAATTTTTTTTGTTGTGGAGAGAAACTTGGAAGAATTTTAAGGTTTTTTTAGTTGTGGGGTTTTGTTTTCAGAGCTGGGTTGGTGGAAGGTTTTTAGTGAGGGTTTGATGTTTTGGTGTTTTCAACAAGTTTAGAAGAGAAGAAGAAGAAATTAAAGTTTTAGGAAAACTTTGGGGTTTATTTTGAAGAAACAGAGTTGAGAGTTGGTTGGAAAGAAAGGAAGAGTGAGGTTTTTTGTTGTTGTAGCAGCAATTACTCTCTACAACAGAAGAACAGAGAGAAGTAGTGATTTTGAAGTACAGAATTGCTTTGAAAAAGTTTTTTTGGTTGGTTTTTGGGGGTTTTTTTTGGGTTTAGTTTAAAGGTAGAGAAAAGTATAAGATTTATTTTCTGGGCATAGAGCAGGCGATATGGGATACATTATAAAGCTACACTAAGACAGAGTTCAGGAATTTTCCCTGCTCCTTTTTAAGTATTCAGGGGTTTGGAGACAGGATGAACCCCCTGGATCACACAGGAGAGGCTCTGCCTGTGCCACAGTGTCTGGACATTGTTTCAGAGCCTCCACAGATCTGTGAAATGATTTGAGGTAATTAAATGGCAATTAAAGATCCAAACAGCTCCTGAATTGCCAGGCAAGTTTTCATTGACTCATTTCAGGCATCGAGAAGGGCTATTGATTATTGATTATTGATTGTGTTCCCCAAATGTGATCAGCTGTTTGCACCCTGTGTTTAATGGTTCACAGCACAAGGTGTTACAGTATCAGTGATGGAAGGAAAAAAAGCCTGAAAAAAGGAGCCAGTGGGAAGAGAACAGTGCTCAGAAAGGCACATGAACCCACAGAGGAGATTTCTGAGCAAGCATGGACAATTCTAGATATGATGGGATTTTAACAATGGCATGATTAATTCTCTGGGGTTTTTTTTCTCTGGGGGTTTTTCCAGCTATCAGGAGTCACACAAAAGCTCATTGTGGTGGCTGTGAAAACGGAGGAGTGATAAGGAAAATGGGACATCTGAGTTGCTGTGGGAGAGATTCAGAAAACGAAATCAAAGAAGCTTTAAACAAGTACAGAAATGCAAAGCTGTCATCTGAAAATGCTGTTCAGGGCATAATTAATAAATGGGCCAATCAATGGCAGAAGTTGCTCAGAGTGGAACAGCAAATCATCATTAAATATAGGAGCAAATAAATCCTGACTGTTGCCCTATTCAGCAGGGAATGATGACCCATGAATATACAATGTCAGTGAGAGGAGGAGATGCATCACTTCAGTCAAAACCAGTGACCCAAGAAATACAATCACTTCTTATTTTCTGAGTTCATCTCAAGGCGTTTGTCACTAAGCAGCTCCCCCTGCTGCACTCTGGAAGATCTATAACCCATCTAAAAAACTAGGGGGAAAAAAACCCATCTAGGGGTAAAAAAATTGGTTATTGACAGAGGAGGATCTAGAAAGGAAAGTGAAAATGTTCTAAATCACAGCAGAGGCCTGGGGAAAATGTCCAAATAATGGTTTATCCAGGACAAAGTGCTGTGTGGCTCAGAATAGAATCTCAGCAAAACCACAGCGTCTCCATCCTGGCCCAGTCTTACAAGACCCCAAAACACTTCACCCAATTCAGCAGCTACATCATCTCCAAAAGTACTTAACAAACAAAACCATTCCCTGAGTAACTTCTGCTTCAGAAAGGACGCGAGGAAGGGAAGCACTCACCTCGTATTTCATGGTGAAGAAGCCATCGCCCCCAATGCCCTCCAGGGCGAAGGCCTGGACAATCGGCCACTTCTCCACGATGAACATGTCAAATATCTGCAGGTGACCTGCAAAGCAAGCACAGCAACATTCCCTCACAAATCCTGGCACTTCAGCTCTCACTGATCTCTTGAGATTCACAGAGGGTCTCAATTATCCCATCTTTTTAAGACTGAAAAGCTCTAGGTGAAAAATATTCTTTGTGCACATGGCAGCTTTTAGAAACTCCTCTACACCCCAAATTTTGTCCCTTTTCCTCAGGATATTCCACACCTCCCTGCAAACTTTGATGCCTTAGGTTTAACTTTTATATTTTTCCAACCCTGCAGTGCCCAGTGTGACTCTGCAGTTCCCTGGAGCTCGTTCAGTGCTGTTCTCTCATGCTCACACTGACATAACAAAGCCTCTCCAGCTCCCTCTCCAAGGACACCCAGACCCTCCTGGGCCCAACAACTGCAAACCTTCATCTTGGGGAGAGGGGGGCAAGCTTGGGCAAATTCCATCATTAGCTAAAGTTTTAATTGGCAGATTTATGCTGATATGCAAATGGACCAAACCTATAAAAGTGTGAAGAACTCATGACCCTTCATTGTCCATTTTGGGATGCACTGAGGCAGGAGCCTCTGGAGCCCAGAGTGTGACCTCTGAAGGCCTTTCAAATAAATCCCTCCTTTATTCCTTTATTCCTGTCTAGTCTCTGTTTCTAGGGAGCCATTTAAGGCATCACTTCACTGTAAGATGATTAACAAAGCTGCCCATTAAAATTCAAGATAATAAACAGGGAGCTTTGCTTACTCCAGTGACTCAAATACTTGGCCTTAAGTAAAATACTGTCAACATTCCAGAATCCCAGACAGGTTTGGGTGGGAAGGGACCTTAAATCCCATCCCATTCCATCCCCTTCCACTAGCCCAGGGTGCTCCAAGCTCCATCCAGCCTGGCCTTGGACACTTCCAAGGATCCAGGAGCAGTCATAGCTTCTCTGGGCACCCTGTGCCAGGGCCTCACCACTCTCATGGGCAGTAAATTCTTCCATTATCTCCATTTAATCAGAATTTTAAGTTGGGGGAGAGGAAAACTCTTCCTCCTGGCACTGGTGTAGCTTCAAACCATCTGAAGTGTCATTAGCAGCCTTAAGCGACACAACTTCTCATCCTTCCTAACACAGATCCCCTGTCCTTCCCTCACGAGCCATTAATGAGTTTCCAGGCAGTTAGAGAGTATCACCCTTCCCTAAGGGAAGCAATAAAAAATGAGGAATAAAAAAAGAATACAAGATTACATTGCTGAGGCCCAAGGCTGGCTCCAGATCCCAACAGGAAACCGTGCAAGGCAGGTTTTTTTTCAGTACTAAAAAAGGAAACTTGAATAAAGAAATGTTTATTCTCCCCTTGCATAAAGAAGGATTTATCTGGAGCTCCCATGGGAACAGAGAACTTCTGTAGAAGCTCAAGACACTTCTCTGAATGCAAATCATTTCTCTGCCTCACGCTGGGGGCATTCACTC
The DNA here is from genome assembly GCA_013396875.1 of Vireo altiloquus. Lineage (NCBI taxonomy): Eukaryota > Metazoa > Chordata > Aves > Passeriformes > Vireonidae > Vireo > Vireo altiloquus. The sequence continues at coordinate 17,550 of VZRF01000935.1, forward strand.
CCCAGATCAACTCTGAGGGCTTCCAGTTCTCAGAAAGAAATTCAACTCTGAAGGAAAAAGAGGCTAAAAGGAAACTAATGGCATACTAATCCTTATTTCTCTCCTAAGGCAAGGAAATCCTCATTCCCTGAAGCTGCAGGGTGCAAAACACTTCCACTCTGAGCATAAACCACCCTACCTTGGCAGCTGTAGGGGATTCCAATGCGGCTGCAATCCCGGACCATGTCCACAAAGCTGGAAATCTTGAATTCCTCTGCAGCTTCTTCATCTTCATACTGAAAGAAGTCATTTAAAATCAAATTGAATTAGGCACGACCTAATTTGATTGGTAGGAAAGAGAAGATGCAGCTTGTAAAGCACTAAAATGACACCTAAGAGGCTCCAGAAGCTCAAGAACCTCTTTATTCTCTGTATTTTGGAAATCCCATCATGGCAGGGATGCACTCAAGCCAAAGGAAATTAGGAAAAAAATCAAACTTCAGAGCAAGGTTTTTAATCATGATAGATGAAGGCATAATTATAGACTTTATTTTCAGCTTTCACTGAAGTCTTTCAACATCTAGATTTGAAAGACAGAAGTTATTTTGAGGATTCCAACTGATGAGCCACAAAAAACAGGCCATGGAGGGAAAAAAAATTACAGTACTGTACTGCCAGCTGAACAACACTGAGCAAGGAAAATCAATGACAGAACAAGCCTCAGGTCACAGATTAGGCAATGAGAACCAGTTTTGGTCTCTGAGGGAGAGGTGAACTGCAGAAAAATAAGGAGGCAAAAAGAGAAACCCTCACGTAACACTGCCTGAACTGAGGACTTCAGCAGACCAAAGAGCAAATATCCTAACTCAGAAAAGCATAAAAACCACGCTGAAGAGACAAATCCCACCCAAATCATTTTGCTAACAGCACCCAAACCTGAAAACACACTGACTTTGACCTGAAAAGGTGCAGTTCAGCAGCAAGGCTGGACCCAACAGGTCTAGCCCTGCTGGCTTCTTCAAGAGCCACTTGTTTTCTGCAGCAAGATCACAAGGCAGAGGTGTTTTGCCTATTACATTTGATTTTATTTTTGATGTGCAGCGCTCTGAGCTCCTTATCAAGGCAAATTACACGATTATGAATTTTTGGTGAGCTTCAGGGTACAGCCAACACATTTCTTTTGAGTTCTTTTAAGCCAAGCCTGGATTGGAGATGCAGCCCCAGCTCCTCCATGGTGTGTTCCTTCTTCAAGCCCAGATCAAAGTTGCAGTTCAAAGCCAAGCCCCAAACAACTGCCAGTTTCTCAGGACTTAAAAATGCCATTGGAATAAGAACTTGGGTTTTGGCAGGGTGCTAAAGGCTTGCTCACAATCTGCTGTTGAAGGAATAAATCTAGCCAGTTCAACTCTACTACACTGAATTTTAGTATTTTATGCTATTTGGCCACTTTGAACAAGAGCATTTCTTTAAAAAAATTGGGTTTTTTTTCCTTCCTTTATCCTTTTCACTTAAATTCCTGTGGTATAGTTAAAGCAAGTAGGAAGGAATAAAGGAAGGAGAAGCTCTAGGTTTTGCCAGAGCCAGGTAGAGCATTACTTTATTTTATTTATTTCTAAAATTCTTGCACTTTTTTTGTTTCATTTTTATAAAGCTTTTTTTATTGCTAAAAAAAATTACTTAAAAGCCACTGCAGGCAATTCTCCTGTAAACAGGATGCACTTAAAGCCTGACACAGCAACGTTTTGTTTATCTTTCAGCACTAATCTAAATTTACAGTTTCAGCAGTAAACTGGCAATTCTTATACATTGGGAATGTAACTGGGAGAGCTCAGCTCATTCACACCAAAGAGCAATGAAGTAAAACTGTATTTTCACCTTAAAAAAACCAAACCTTTCCCCTCATTTCCACAAAGAACAAGGCACACTGTTTACCTTGCCAGTTACACCATTATTTCAAGCCAACATGGTGTGATTAAGGCTCCTACTTCCCACGATAAATTATATCAAAGCCCATAAGCAGATGAATAGCTTCAAATTGAATTTTATAAGAATTAAAACTGAATAGCTGAGATTGCAGTTGCACTGGCAACTGTGTGGTAAGAACTACTCTGTCCCTGATTCCAAAATTCATGTGTTTTCCCAGCATCAGATTTGCCCTTTCAGCAGGGATTTTGGCACCAGAAAAGCCTTGTGAAGCCAAACTTTAGGCTTTGCTAGGGCATGTTTCAACCTGGAGCTCAGCTGTTCTATCCTAACAAGAATTATTTCTCTCTGCTGCACTCCTGGGACTGTATCCACAACAAGTTTTGGGACCCATGGATGAGGTATTTATAAAGAGGAGCAAGTTCAGCAGGAGGCAGCACTTGTCCCAGAAGGAGAGATCCAGGCTTGCTCAATATCTGCACCTCAAACCAAAATATTACTGAGGTGGTGAAGGCAGCTTCTCTGCAGTGCTCATGATAAAAGGCATGATTGAAAACAAGAAAGGTTTGGGTTTGACAAAAGGAGACAGTTTTTCACTAGGAGGACAGTGGGGAAATGGAGCAGAGAGGCAACAGAGGGTCTGCAGTCATCATCCTCAGATGCTTTCAACATCCAGCTGCAAAAAGACCTTGAGTAACCTGATCTGAGCTCACCACTTAAGCAGGAGGTTGGACAAGATGATCTCCAGAGGTCCCTCGTAAACTGAATTATTTCCTAGTTCTGTGATCTAACCAGGCACATAAAAACACAATCAGTGTATTATAAACCTCATCACTTTCAGGCTGGAAACTCATGGGAACAAAACATTTCTCTCCCTGAGTTTCCCATTAATTTTTCCACTGGCTTCACCCACCAACATCACAGGCTCCAAACCCACTCCCTGCAGAATTCAGTATAATTCTAACTTAGAAAAGGAACTGCACAGAACTCAATGTAGGAAGAAGCATTTCCAATCTCGACTGGAATGAAAAGGCCTTTATTCTACACCCAGACAAAAAGTATTTTCATTTCTTACTCCTCTAAAAATACTTCACAACGATGAATTGAGTTTTTCTAGAACACTTTGACTTCTAACTTCAAGATGAAACTCACGTCAGTCACTGGATGTAGTGAAAATGAGATTAATAGTTCTTGAAAGAAAGATTTAATAGTTAAAATGAAAACACATAAGGAAGTTTTTTGATTTTGAATTACTTACTAAGCCCATCTTTTCTAAAACTATTGGCAACCAATGCAAACATTGCTTTGGCAGCAAACAAGGCTGTTGTTGGAAATCTGTGTTGACTGGGATACTTGATTGAGACTTTGCACTTCTCACAACCCACATTTTTTTTCCTCTTTAAAAGATCACTGACTCATGTCAAAAAAAATAGCAATTGATGTGAGAGAGGAGCAATTTGTCTTCACGCTCCAACAAATCAAAGTATTGACAACATATTCTTCTTGCACACTTTGGCAAATGATGAATATCCAGATATACACAGAGATCATGAGGAGGAAAGGGAAAAAAAGGCTTCTGGAAAGAAATGTTAAAAGAAAAAGTTTCACTTTAAGGATCTGTTCATTAACAAGTTCATTAGCAAATCACGTCTGCATTCATTTTTTCACTTACCTCATTTTCAGTCAGACAGTGGAAATGCAAGTTCCTCCAGTGTGCCACGTAGGGCAAAAGATGATTGTAATTCACAGGGTTGCAGTACAGATGAACACTGTCAGGTTTTATTAATATGATTATATCTGCAACAAGCAGAACAAATATTCCAGCATCAGAACTCCACACACAAAAGAAATTGAAGGGAGAATATTTTTTCTCTCATGTACCTCATTAAAAAAGCAAATGCTTCAGCAATCTGAATGCAGTGCAATTCCTAATTTCTTTTAAACAGGAAGAAGAAACACTTGGCAGCCACATGCAGCTCCAAGAGCACTTGTTACTGTTCCAGACAACTGCGGGGTTATTCCCAAGTCTTGCACAGAACTTGCATCAGCCTGTCCTTTGTGCAGCCAGGAGGGTCAGGGTGAGCACTTCCAGAGCCCTCAACTCCAGCTGCTCTTGCCTGACATCACATCAGAGTTGCTCCAACTGAAATCTAACACCACCACAGCCTACGGGGGAGATATCCAAAAGTTTCATGCAAATAAGGGAATAATAAGGTGTGATCACAGTGATTGGCCACCTTCCAAATATGACAAAGGTGAGTCAATGTGCTGAAGTAAAAAAGAGCTCGAGTAGTTTAGGAGTGCAGAGGTGTGATCAGACAATGATTAATAACATGTACATACATACACTGACTGAACTAATGGGCTGCAATTGTGTAAGTTTACAAAATCTGAGATGACTTGCGGTGCATAAAACACATGGAAAGTATCTTTTTATGTTTAAAGATGAGTTCTTCAGTGGTTTTAAGAAGATATTTTCAGGCATATACAGACAACTTGAGACTTAATGACCTTTTTTGTGTGTGTGTGTCCCTTTTTCTGCCCCTTTTTTTTCATCTTCCATCCAGAACCAGTAAAAATGTTGAGAACATTACCCACCATCCAGAACTTCCTCAGGAAAGCCTGTCCTTTCAAAGTCGTTGTTGTTCTGGTTGTACAAACCAAAGAGCAGATAATTTGCCAGCTCCCTGCACCCTTCATTGTATCGACTGTCAATCCCTGCAAAAGCAAAACAACATGGCAAGTGTTGGGTGTCCAAGAAAAGTTGGTTTTCTTCCCCAGTTTATTAAATTTTAAAGCAGGAGTATGAACTCAACTTCCCAGTTGAACACGCTGGGAGAAAAGGGTAGGGAAAAAGGAGTTTTTGCAAGATCATTGTCACATGCTGACATCCCACTTTCAACCTAAACCCACAAGTATTCCTTAAAAATTTTAAATGTCTTGGTTTTTGCAGTGCTCTGCATCAAAAATCCCGTTTTGTCTAGTAATTCCAACATCTGTCTGGATGCAGGATGCATTCTAATTAATATGTTCTTGATTAAAGCTTCCTAACAAACTAATCCCGTGACCCAAATCTCCTGCTTTAGAATACATGATTAAACATTATCTTATCAGCGTTACAGTGCAACCCCTGAGTCACCAGAGAGCCACAGCAGACTCCTGACTAATTGTGAAAAGATGTTCTGACAAAACGTGGGGCACAAAGAGCTTCCAAGGAAACCCTTCTTGGTCCTTGGGAAAATTAAATGAAAACAACTGAAGATGTGGAGCATAGCTGGAGACAAAAAATAAATAAAAGAATAAAGGAATGAGGCCCCAGATTTAGAAAATATTTTCACTTCTCTGGATGACAATCACAGTTATAATTCTACTGTAATAAATCCAGTTTTCTCAAACAAGTAAAAATGCACATAAAGCAGCATCCTTGCCATCCACATTTCACAGAGGTCACCAGTCTTGACTGCCAAAAAATTCCTCTAATGGAAAGTTTTCCTACCAAGTTTTATTAGGATTCAGTGGAATGGTTGCCAACAAATTAGGATTTGTTACATTAGGATACGGTGGAATGGCTGCCAAGAAATGAGGATTTGTTACCACTGCTAAAGGAGAGATCAGGACTTTGATAATGTAATAACATGGCCTGAATATCTGAGTCTCAGGACTTGAATTAGAAACCAAACCAGTCAAGGGTCACCTGAACTCGGCAAAAACTGGAACAAACCTCAGGTTCTTCTATTTATGCTCCTTTTTCATGTTATGCTTCAGCTTTAAAGTGCTAACCAGATGCTGTGTCTGCATCCAGCTACTGAATCTCACATCTTAAATAAACTCCTTGTTTGTTCAGTAACTTTGGGTAGCTCACATGTATTCCAGGGTATCTGATATTTGGTGTAAAACCGCCAAACAGACAAATTCAATCCCTTCAAATTCACACATTGCATCACTGCACTCCCTGGACTTGCCCAGAGAGGTTTGGGACTCACCATCCCTGCAAGTGTCCAAGGCCAGGTTGGACAGGGCTTGGAGCATCCTGGGATAGTGGAAGGTGTCCCTGCCCACGGCAAGGGGTGTAACTGGATGATTTTTAGGGTCCTTTCCACCTCAAACCATCCTGTGGTTCTCTGATTCTAAAGCTATTTCAAGAAGATTCATTTTAAAACTAAGTAAATGGACTGAGATGATCTTTAAGGTCCCTTTCAACCCAAACCATTCTGTGACTCCTTGACTGTGTTGGGAAATGGAGAAGCTTCCTCACATCCATCGCAGCTTTCTCAGCCCTCAAAAAGTCTTTCCTGCCATAATCTTTGAATCCTCATTCTCCTGCAGCCTTTGACCTCTCACTTTATGTGCCCCTCTTATTTACATTTTCAGCCCCATGAAAGCAGGAACACCAATGTAATCAGGAATTCAATGGGACTCAACATCCAAATACTGCTGCCAAAGCCCTTGAGTCTAGGTGGGATTTTAATTACAAACAAAGGGAAACTCCCTTCTTTCAGAAAGAAATTGTCCCATTGTTTTAGGGAACTCCATTTAAATGTAATCAGCCTCCTTGGAATGAGCTGCAGCCTTGGAAATCGAGCACACACAATGTCCTGAAGATAATCTGTTTTACTGATTACTTCCCTAACTGAGGCACCTTCTGAAGGCTGTCAGAGGAGCAATAATCTGGCACACACAGGCTGGGAGAGCTGGGGGTGTTCAGCCTGGGGAAGAGAAGGCTCCAGAAAGATCTCAGAGACCTTCCCAGTGCCTAAAGGGGCTCCAGGAGAGCTGGAGAGGGACCTGGGACAAGGGATGGAGTGACAGGACAAGGGGCAATGGCTTCCCAGTACCAGAGGGCAGGGATGGATGGGATACTGGGAAGGAATTGTTCCCTGTGAGGGTTGCCCAGAGAAGCTGTGGCTCCTCCTGGATCCCTGGAAGTGTCCAAGGCCAGGCTGGACAGGCCTTAGAGCAACCTGGGCTAGTGGAAGGTGTCCCTGCCCATGGAATGGATTTGGAACTACATAATCTTTAAGGTCTCTTGCAATCTAAACCATTCTATGATCCTGGGATTCTAATTTCTGGACAATCAAAAGAAAAATGAGAAACTGCCCTCATTTAAAAAAAAAAAAAAAACAACCCAAAAACCAGTTATGATGTCACCATCACTTGAAGAGTTTGAGATTTTATCTGGGTATACCAGCTTGAAGCAGGGAAGATCTTCCAAGCCAAATACCAAACTCCTGTTTTTTCAGTTAATGATAGAAGAAAGGGAAGAGATAACAAAAAGATGCTAAAGGGGGACAGCTGACAAATTAACTCTTGAAATAGAGGACATGGGTGAATTTACTGCTTTCAGAGCACTGACAGGCATGCAGGGAAGGCATCACTTTAACACAGAACCGTGAACTCTGTAAAATATTTGGGATTTGTGGTCTGCTTGGGTCTTTCAAGTATCCCATCCAGACAGGAGCTTTCACACTGAGGCTTTAACGCTATTCTACAGAAACATATGGAGTTAAAGGAACAGATATAGTTAGCAGAAAACAAACAGGAAATGAAACAATGACCAAGATAAGATACCCCCGAGAGCATATCAGGAGTTCTCCCCAGAACAATGGGCAAAGCCATTAATTAGGAAACCTCGACGCCTGTCTCCAGCTGAGCTGGGAGCTGCTAACTCCCCCTCCTGTTCCCAACTCATCGCCAGGGTGTGAGCAGACAATGATTCCAGTCTGAGCCCTGAGGAGCCGTTCCTGCTCCTGCTCCTGCAGCCAGGCTCAGCTGCCCCTCAGCGAGCCCATTCAGTTTGCTAAACTGGCAGAAAACATCGTGGCCAAATCCCGGGAGAAAAATCTGTCTGCTCGGTAAGATAAAGGGGGTGCAAGATACCAAACATCACCGGCACAAAATGCACGTGGGGACGTCAGGGAGGGAGCAGGAAGGTGGGGATCGAGGGAATGGACAGATCACTTTTAGATACTGGCCCAAAACCAACACCAATTGTGGAACTGCTGGCAGAATAATCCTTAAAATAGCCTCTCTTTGGAAAGGGAATGTGATGAACAATCAGTGCAATGTACTAAATGTTCGTAGAACGTGGGAGAAACCCCAGAAGGAAGAGCTCTGTGTAGGACAGATATAACGGAGAAAAAATAATGTAAAAAAGTAGAAATATGTGAACAGAACCAAGGTAAAATTAGAACAGCCTTGAAAGTATCCCCACACTCTTGGAGGAAAAGAAAAACTGAATATTAATGTTTGCAAAAATTCAGCTCAGCTGTGCTGAGCAGTGAAACAGTTTGATCCACAATCAGAGCAGCTACAACTACAGTCAGTCACAGACACACCCTACTCACACTAAATGCACATCCTCAGAAATCAGAGCAACTGAACCACGAGCTGAAAATCGCTGCTGAAAGATACAATAAACACCACTAACATAAAAAACAGTTTACAGTAGAATTTAAGTTAGACCAGCTTGAACAGCAACACACTCAGCTGAGACACCTTCGCTCTTTAAAGACATCTCACAGGCCAACCTCCAAATTCCTTTTTCCTGTCAGTTGTGAGGCCTTTTCTCCTTCTTAAAGAATGCAAGAATGTTACCATAAAACCACTACAAAATCAGATTAGAGGATTCTTTTAAAAAAATCAGCTGGAACTGTGTTTAAATACCTGTATCAACAGTGGGTCAGTTCTCATCTCTCTTTGGGATCTCACAATGCTGGGTTTAATTTCAGTACAAATATTAATGAACTTGAAATAAAGCTGTGGAAGTTTATACTGGTTTTATCTCACAGCCCAGTATGAAACTAAAGTTGAGGCAAGGGAACTGCAATAACTCCAAGTCATTAAAAGCAGCCAAGTGAAACAGAACATGCACTGACTGTAAAAAAGCAGAGTTATGAGTATCTACTTTCCACACAAGTCAAGAGGACTCAGGATGTAAAACTACATGGTTTTTGTCATCTGAAGCTTGTTTTTGATGACAGATTTAATCCATTTATAACAGTGACATGCCTGTTTAATGGAAGTTATGCCAGAAATTCTGCTGGCTACAGGAGCCAGGTCAGAGCAGACAAGAGCCCCATTGTGGGTGCTGAGAGATCAGTGCAAGGCACAAGTCTCCCAACAAAACACACCTCCTATATTTCCATACCACAAGTGCTTATTTACTAAGAGGTATGGTCTTATGAATAGAATTAAATCCTCCACATGACACTGAGGATTACACAGAGCAATTGCTTTGCTTTCCTTAAAGCTGGGCCATGTTTTCAGGGACTGTTCTTTACCTGGGACTTTCTGCAGTCTCAGAGCTAACAATAATTAAGGAATATTGCAGTGCCATCAGTGAGATGGCACAACTCAACATGTTTTATGAAATTAAATCAGCAGCAAAGGCAAAACCCAAGGAGTTTATCCTGTATGATTAAGTTTCACTGGAAGGCTGACACAGTGACCTCACAGACCTTTTGGCTGTACAGTTACTACTTAGCCAGAGACTTAACCTCTTAACCTAAAGAATGTAGGACAGGAAGGGTCATGTTGTACACTTTGCATTGACTCAAAGAGAATGAGGTTATATATGGTTATAAATGTTACTTGGTGGGCCAGCAAATGAGCTTTAAGTTTTCTTGCTACATCATTTAAAAAATAGAATTAAAAAATCCTACAAAAGCAGATTGTGGTATCACTTCCTACACAGAGCTTCTGTGAGGCTACATCAGACTTCTTCTCTTTAAATGTAAGATATTATTTAAACAATCACTCCTCAGTCCTTTTCTCTAAGGACTCAAGTTTTCAATCATAATGTCTGCATTTTTCCTTTAATATCTTGACACTGATTATATAAATGAAACAAGAGTCAATGAAATGGTATTAAAGCAGTACAAAACCCCTGTTATTTTCCCACAGCACACTTGCACATGAACCTTTATTTCCTCCTGCCCTTTTCTCCCAGTCCCAGAAGAAATAAAACACTGAAACCACATGCTGTTTATGTGCCAACATTTAACTCCTAACTGCTTCCCAGGTTTCTCATGCCACTCTTTAAACGTTTTTTTGCCCAAAATTAGTAAATAGGCTGAAGAATTGTCTAGGGAGAGAGAATTGTTCATTCCCTGAGAAACCACACTGGGGCTTGGAGCAGGAAGGAGATGATTTTCTTCTTTCTGAAACTCGTGGTATCTTTATCAGCATAATGAGAGCAAAAAATGTAACACTAACCTAAAATGCAGAGGATTCCATCAGGCTGAGATTTGCTGCTCTGTGTCAGGATGCTCTGAATGTTTCGGAGGCGGCTGCAGCTGCAAAAGAAACAGAATTTGTCCTCAAGGTCACTGTTGTGAAATGTCAATTAGGGAGCCTGAAGAGCTGACCCAGCTTTGTTTTCTTTATTATATAAACTAAATGGACATACTTCAATTTGGGTGTTTTTCCTTGAGATGTGGACCTTAAATCAAACCATTCCTGATTATTTTTGCCCACTAAAAGATGAAGTCCACAGTGCTGAGAGAAGACTGGAACCTGTAATTATCCCTTCTATCCATGTGCTCTGTTAATCCCAAACCTTGCAAAAATTGCTGCTCAGGTTTGCTCTCACCAATCCAGCAGCAATTCCCTTCTCTACCAAAGAGCCAAAAAGCAAAGCAACATCAGAAGGGACCATGGGAGCACCTACACCCCAACAGGAGGGTGGGAAAAAGGAGTTTCAGCACTTCCAGCATGATCAGGAGAATCATTAAGGTTGGAAAAAACCTCCAAGATCATCAATTCAAACATTAAAGAGAAATTAAATAGTGCCAAGTCTTGCTGAGATTTTTTTTACAATCAAAATTAATAGTTTATTACATAAATTTTAATTCGGCTGTCCAATATTTATCTTTAAATCAGGCAAAAATTCCATCTGCAACAGCCAGACAGGCTTTTTATAATCAAAGTGAATAGTTTATTATATAAATTTTAATTCACTTGCCCAATATGCATCTTTCAGCAACGACAGCCATACAGAGAGCAACACAATTTATGCTTCCAGGCAACATTCTGTGAGTTTGTTTAAATACAGATAAAAAAGACAAAATTTCACTGTTGACATTACTGAATGGGATTTCTTGTTTATAGACTTGTTTATAGAACCATGAGCTGTTCAGCTCTAGGAAACAAATGTCTCTCGCAGAAACACTCAAACAGAGCTAAATTTATGATCAGTTCAAACAAACAATAAAGTAAGGTCAAATATTTCTATTTTCAGCATTACTTTAGCCAAGTAGAAAAGCAAATAGGTTCTTTTCAGCGACACTACAATTACTGTGCTCCACTTTCTCTGAAAGAATGAACATGAAAGGTTTCCATTATGGCAAATCTAAGTGAAGTTCAAACATCAGTGATAAAGGACAGACAACACTTCATTTGGAGATTTCCATGGGAAGCACAGAGTCAGGGCAAACCACTCAGGAATCAATTTTTCCCCTTTTTAGGTCACAGGTTTCAGTTCTGAATCCCTGAATTATTCTTTTCACGTGAAACTTTCCAATTTATATTATATACTTTGCTGGATCACAGTTTGAGGGAGGGAGGGATGGATGGATGGATGGAGGGATGGATGGAGGGAGGGATGGATGGATGGAGGGATGGATGGAGGGATGGATGGATGGATGGATGGAGGGAGGGATGGAGGGAGGGATGGATGGATGGATGATGGATGGATGGATGGATGGATGGATGGATGGATGGATGGATGGATGGATGGAGGGATGGAT
>VZRF01000939.1:12566-39804 GCA_013396875.1 Vireo altiloquus
CGGAGCAGGGATGGATATCCCCAGAGCAGGGATGGAGCAGGGATAGATAACTCGGGAGCAAGGATGGAGCAGGGACGGATCAGGGATGGATGTCCCGGGAGCAGGGATGGAGCAGGGATGGAGCAGGGAAGGAGCAGGGAAGGAGCAGGGAAGGAGCAGGGATGGAGCAGGGATGGAGCAGGGATGGATATCCCCGGAGCAGGGATGGATCCGCCCAGCCCCATGTGGGAATTTCCACCTAGAACCAGGAGCTCAGATACCGAGGTGGATTCTCCCCTGGGAACGTGGGAGCGCGGCACAGTCGTTGCCAGAGGAACAACCTTGTCTCCCGGTCCCCATTCCCACAGGAACAGCCTCGTCTCCATGTCCCCATTCCCACAGGAACAGCCTCGTCTCCAGGTCCCCATTCCCACAGGAACAGCCTCGTCTCCAGGTCCCCATTCCCACAGGAACAGCCTCGTCTCCAGGTCCCCATTCCCACAGGAACAGCCTCGTCTCCAGGTCCCCATTCCCACAGGAACAGCCTCGTCTCCAGGTCCCCATTCCCACAGGAACAGCCTCGTCTCCAGGTCCCCATTCCCACAGGAACAGCCTCGTCTCCAGGTCCCCATTCCCACAGGAACAGCCTCGTCTCCAGGTCCCCATTCCCACAGGAACAGCCTCGTCTCCAGGTCCCCATTCCCACAGGAACAGCCTCGTCTCCAGGTCCCCATTCCCACAGGAACAGCCTCGTCTCCAGGTCCCCATTCCCACAGGAACAGCCTCGTCTCCAGGTCCCCAATCCCGGAGGAATGGCCTCATGATCCCGGTGGGAAGCAGGATGGATCCCACTCTGGAATCACCTCTGTCCCCCATCCCTCCATTCCTGGCTCCCTCAGCCGCTCCCACAAATCCTCGGAATGATTTCCAGCCTTGATCCCGAAGGAATCACGGCTTGGTGACAACGATCCCGATGTCCCTTCCCATTCCATTGGATCCCCATTCCAATCACTGGGAATGTCCCCAGCATCCGATCCCTGCGGCCAGGGATGGGGACAGGGACAGGGACCCCTGAGTGACCATTCCTGGGGACAGGGAGTGGTCGAGTGACCATTCCCAGGGACAGGGAGCAAGTGAGTGACCATTTCCAGGGATTGGGACCTCCTGAGTGACCATTCCCAGGGACAGAGACCCCTGAGTGACCATTCCCAGGGATTGGGACCTCCTGAGTGACCATTCCCAGGGATAGGGACCACCTGAGTGACCATTCCCAGGAATTGTGACCTCCTGAGTGACCATTCCCAGGGATTGGGACNCAATCACTGGGAATGTCCCCAGCATCCGATCCCTGCGGCCAGGGATGGGGACAGGGACAGGGACCCCTGAGTGACCATTCCTGGGGACAGGGAGTGGTCGAGTGACCATTCCCAGGGACAGGGAGCAAGTGAGTGACCATTTCCAGGGATTGGGATCTCCTGAGTGACCATTCCCAGGGACAGAGACCCCTGAGTGACCATTCCCAGGGATTGGGACCTCCTGAGTGACCATTCCCAGGGATAGGGACCACCTGAGTGACCATTCCCAGGAATTGTGACCTCCTGAGTGACCATTCCCAGGAACCACGACCCCCTCGGAAGTGCCCACGGGGCTGGACACGCACTTGGAATGACCCCCCGGACCCAAACCGGACACGAGGAGCCGCATTCCCATCCCGAAATCCCACTGGCCCCATTCCTGGCCCCATTCCCATTCCCATTCCCATTCCCAATTCCCATTCCCGGCCCCATTCCCATCCCCATCCCCATCCCCATTCCCATTCCCATCCCCATCCCCATCCCCATTCCCATTCCCATTCCCATTCCCATTCCCATCCCCATTCCCATTCCCATTCCCATTCCCATCCCCATCCCCATTCCCATTCCCGATCCCCATTCCCGATCCCATTCCCACCTGCTGCTGGCTCTGCTCCTCCAGGTTGAGTTTCACTTCCAGGGATTGCCGCGCTTCCAGGAAAGCCTTGCGGTGCTTCCGGTCGGCCATGCAGTAGGACATGGAGCCCACGGTGATGGCGCAGGCGTAGATGGCCACGTTGGACACCAGCTTGGAGACGGGAAAAAAACCCGGGAATTCGGGAAAGGAAAGAGGAAGAGTTTCGGGATGAGCGGGGGAAGGTGGAAAATCCTGGGAATGCTGAAAATCCCAGGAATCCGCTCGCCCCGGAATTGCCGCGTCCCATCCCAGCTGCTTTTCCATGAGCATCCTGCTGCACTTCCAGGAGTCTCATCCCAAAAAAAAACCTCTCCGGGTGTGTCCCGAACTCCAAAACACTTCCTGCATCCCAAAATTTTTGCAGGAAAAGCTGAGGCATAGAGGACACACCGGATCCCAAAATCCGTGGGGAAAAGCTCTGATCCCAGATCCCAAAATTCTGTGGCACACAGGACACCCCAGATCCCAAAAATCTGTGTGAAAAAGCTCTGATCCCAGATCCCAAAATCTGCGGGAAAAGCTCCGGCACAGAGGACATCCGGATCCCAAAATCCATGGGGAAAAGCTCCAATCTCAGATCCCAAAATATGCATGAAAAAGCTCTGATCCCAGATCCCAAAATTCTGTGGCACACAGGACACCCCAGATCCCAAAAATCTGTGGGAAAAAGCTCTGATTCCAGATCCCAAAATTCTGTGGGAAAAGCTGCGGCACAGAGGACACCCCGGATCCCAAAATCTGTGGGAAAAATCTCCAATCCCAGACCCCAAAATTCTGTGGGAACGGCACCAGTGAGGCCTCGATCCCTGTTCAAATCACAGGGAACAACCCCAAATCCCATTCCGGGGGAAAAGAGTGGGAATTTGGGTGGAAAAGCAGCTCCGCGGGGCAGGAATGGCTCCCAGAGCATCCTGGGGGATTCCCAGTGCTGGAAGTCACGGAGATGTTTTGGAAAAAGGGAGGAATCCCGAGGGAATCCCGGGAGGATCCCAAGGGAAGGGCAGCGGCTCCCTGGGAATTGCAGCCCTCGGATAAACACGGCTGAGCTCTCGATCCGAGGGATCAGTGCCGCTCCGAACCCTCCGGGATGGGCAGGAATTCGGGAATGGTCCTGAGCCATCCCACCGGGAACAGCCAGATCCATGGGGTGGATCCCGGCTGATCCCATGGGATGGACCCAGATCCATGGGATGGATCCCGGCTGATCCCATGGGATGGACACAGATCCATGGGATGGATCCCGGCTGATCCCACGGGATGGACACAGATCCATGGGATGGATCCCGGCTGATCCCATGGGATGGACACAGATCCATGGGATGAATCCCGGCTGATCCCATGGGATGGACACAGATCCATGGGATGGATCCCGGCTGATCCCACAGCATGGACCCAGATCCATGGGATGGATCCTGTCCCTATGGATTGGATCCTCATCCCATGGGCCGGATCCCGATCCTATGAGTTGGATCCTGTTCCCATGGGCTGGACTCTTTTCTCATGGATCCATGGGGGGATGGATCCCATCCTCTGGACTGGATCCTGATCCCATGGGCTGGATCCTGTCCCAATGTCCTGGATCCTGTCCCTATGGATCGGATCGTGTCCCTATGGATCAGATCCTGTTCCCATGGGCTGGACTCTTTTCTCATGGATCCATGGGGGGATGGATCCCATCCTCTGGACTGGATCCTGATCCCATGGGCTGGATCCTGACAAATTCTGCAGGAAACTGTCCCTATGGATCGGATCCTGTCCCTATGGATCAGATCCTGTTCCCATGGGCTGGATCCTGACCCTATGGATTGGATCCTGATCCCATCGGCTGGATCCTGTCCCTATGGATAGGATCCTGTTCCCATGGGCTGGATCCTGGCCAATCCCACAGGATCAGACCCAGATCCATGGGGTGGATCCCATACTCTGGGCTGGATCCTGATCCCATGGGTTGGATCCTGGTCCCACAGGCTGGATCCCAATCCCATGGGCTGGATCCTGTTCCCATCCCACAGGATCAGACCCAGATCCATGGGATGGATCCAAATTCTCTGGGCTGGATCCTGACCCCATAGCCTGGATCCTGTCCCTTTGGATTGGATCCAATCCCACAGGCTGGATCCTGTTCCCATCCCACAGGATCAGACCCAGATCTGTGGGATGGATTCCATCCTCTGGGCTGGATCCTGACCCCATAGCCTGGATCCCAATCCCACAGGCTGGATCCTGTTCCCATCCCACAGGATCAGACCCAGATCCATGGGCTGGATCCTGATCCCCATAGCCCGGATCCTGTCCCAGATCCCATTCCTTTGGCCTGGATCCTGTTTGATCCCACAGGACAAGCCCAGATCCATGGGATGGATCCAATCCCACAGGCTGGACCCTGTTTGATCCTACAGGACAAACCCAGATCCATGGGATGGATCCAATCCCACAGCCTGGATCCTGTTTGATCCCACAGGATCAGACCCAGATCCATGAGCTGGATCCCATCCTCCGGCCTGGATCCTGTTTGATCCTACAGGACAAACCCAGATCCATGGGATGGATCCAATCCCACAGCCTGGATCCTGTTTGATCCCACAGGATCAGACCCAGATCCATGAGCTGGATCCCATCCTCCGGCCTGGATCCCGATCCCATGGACCAGAGGGGTCACGGGAACACGGAAATGAGGACATGGATTTGGGACACAGGGGAAGGGACAGAGCCCCAAAATCCCCCCGGATCCTGCTCTGGGAATTCCCGGGAATTGCCCGGATCCGTCTGAAGGTGGGAAAGGAGGAAAAACCCCCAAACGGAGCCGAGCTATTTTTATCCCATCTCCAGGGTCGCCATGACAACGGGACACTTTTCCAGCCACGGATGGCCACCGGAAGCTGGGAACTCTGGGAATGCTGAAAATCCCGGGAATGCTGAAAATCCTGGGAATCTGCTCGCCCCGGAACTGCCCTGTCCTGTCCCAGTTGCTCTTTCAGCTGCTTTTCCATGAGCATCCTGCTGTCCTTCCAGGAGTCTGATCCCAAAAAAACCTCTCTGGGTGTGTCCCCAGCTCCAAAACACTTCCCAGATGCCAAATTCTGTGGGAAAAGCTCAGATCCCAAAGGTCTGAGGGAAAAGCTCCAGCACAGAAGAGATCCCACATCCCAAATTCTGCAGGAAAAGCTCCGGCATGGAGGCAATCCTGGATCCCAAATGCTGCAGGAAATGCTCCAATACCAGATCCCAAATTCTATCGGAAAAGCTCCGATCCCAGATCCCAAATTCTGCAGGAAAAGCTCCAGTGTGGAGGCAATCCCAGATCCCAAATTCCGCAGGAAAAGCTCCGATCCCAGATCCCAAATTCCATGGGAAAAGCTCCAATCCCAGATCCCAAATGCTGCAGGAAAAGCTCTGGCACAGAGGAGATCCTGGATCCCAAATTCTTCGGGAAAAGTTCCAATCCCAGATCCCAAATTCTGCAGGAAAAGCTCTGGTGTGGAGTCAATCCTGGATCCCAAATTCTGTGGGAAAAGCTCCAATCCCAGATCCCAAATTATGCAGTAAAAGCTCCAATCCCAGATCCCAAATTCAGTGGGAAAAGCTCTGATCCCAGACCCCAAATGCTGCAGGAAAAGCTCTGGCACAGAGGAGACCCCGGATCCCAAATTCTGTGGGAAAAGCTCCAATCCCACATCCCAAATTCAGTGGGAAAAGCTCCAGTGTGGAGGCAATCCTGGATCCCAAATTCCACAGGAAAAGCTCCAATCCCAGACCCCAAATTCTGTGGGAAAAGCTTCCGCATGGAGGCAATCCTGGATCCCAAATTCTGTGGGAAAAGCTCCAATCCCAGATCCCAAATTCTGCAGGTAAAGCTCCGGCATGGAGCAGATCCCGGTTCCCAAATTCTTTGGGAAAAGTTCCAATCCCACATCCCAAATTCTGTAGGAAAAGCTCTGGCACGGAGCAGATCCCGGAGCAGATCCCGGATCTCAGACACCGCGGGGAAAATCTCCCGCCCCGGATCCCGATCCTTTGGGATCCTCCTGAATTCCAGCACCTCTCCATGGCCCTGCTCCATCCTCCGGCTCATCCCAAAAATAGCTCTGCCCTCGGGAATGGCCAAGCCCAACCTCATTATTCCCAGACACGCCATTCCCGCTTTTCCAGAGGTTGCCGGAGGCTCTGTTCCCGAGCAATGATTAACTCGGACTGGCCTGGCTGGCTGCTCCTGCTCTTCCCAAATCCCAAAGTTTTTCCTCCTCCTATCCCGCAAAACCCCGAACCGGCATCCCAAAAAAATAAGGGAAAAAAATTGAGATTTCCCAGCTTTTTTTGGGTTTTTTTGGGCTCTGTTTCCCAAACTCTCGGCTTGACCTCACCCCCCCCACCCACATTCCCAAACTATCCCAAAAAAGGGAATAAATTCCCACTTTTTCCTTCTTATTGAGGAGCTCTCCCGGGAGCTGATCCAGGGAATTCCGAATTCCCCACAGAGCCCTTATGGAGAGAACCGGATGCTTCCCGTGGGATTTTCCTGGAAATTTTCCATCTCCAGCTTTTCCTCCCCCCATCCTGGTCTTGGAAAAGCTCAGGAACATCGGTGGGAGGGAAAAGGGATTTGGCCAAGCCGCAGAATTCCCAGATTTTTGGGAATAATAGCAATCCTGGGGTTGGGGGGGAGGGTGTTTCCCGGGAAATATTAAGGATCTGGAATGCCAAGGATTGTTCCTGCTCCCAATCCAGGGGCTCATCCCAAAAGCCACCTTTGGGATTGGGAATAAAATTCCACTCCAAAACATCCCTGGAAAATGGGAATCGCCCAGGAATCTGGGAATACATCGGGATTTTTCCTCCTGGCTGCCTCATTCCAGCTGCTTTAGGCCATTTTTTGGGAATTTTCGGAGAGCAGGGATGGGAATGGAACTCGTGGATAACTCATGGATAACGCACGGACAACCCATGGACAATTGATTGATAATTGATTGATAATTAATGAATAATCCATGGATAACTGATGGATAATTAATGGAGAACCCATGGATAACTCATGGATAATTAATGCATAACCCATGGATAACTCATGGATAACGCATGGACAACTCATGGATAACTGACTGATAATTAATGGATAACCCATGGATAAATGATGGATAATTAATGGATAACCCATGGATAACTGATGGATAATTAATGGATAATCCATGGATAACTGATGGATAATTAATGCATAACCCATGGATAACTCATGGATAACGCATGGACAACTCATGGATAACTGACTGATAATTAATGGATAACCCATGGATAAATGATGGATAATTAATGGATAACCCATGGATAACTGATGGATAATTAATGGATAATCCATGGATAACTGATGGATAATTAATGCATAACCCATGGATAACTCATGGATAACGCATGGACAACTCATGGATAACTGACTGATAATTAATGGATAACCCATGGATAAATGATGGATAATTAATGGATAACCCATGGATAACTGATGGATAATTAATGGATAATCCATGGATAACTGATGGATAATTAATGCATAACCCATGGATAACTCATGGATAACGCATGGACAACTCATGGATAACTGACTGATAATTAATGGATAACCCATGGATAAATGATGGATAATTAATGGATAACCCATGGATAACTGATGGATAATTAATGGATAATCCATGGATAACTGATGGATAATTAATGCATAACCCATGGATAACTCATGGATAACGCATGGACAACTCATGGATAACTGACTGATAATTAATGGATAACCCATGGATAAATGATGGATAATTAATGGATAACCCATGGATAACTGATGGATAATTAATGGATAATCCATGGATAACTGATGGATAATTAATGCATAACCCATGGATAACTCATGGATAACGCATGGACAACTCATGGATAACTGACTGATAATTAATGGATAACCCATGGATAAATGATGGATAATTAATGGATAACCCATGGATAACTGATGGATAATTAATGGATAATCCATGGATAACTGATGGATAATTAATGCATAACCCATGGATAACTCATNTGGATAACGAATGGATAACCCATGGATAAATTATGGATAATTAATGGATTACCCATGGATAACTGATGGATAATTAATGGACAACCCATGGATAACTGACGGATAATTAATGGATAACCCACGGATAACTGATGGATAATTAATGGATAACCCAATGGATCATTCCTGGATAACTCTCTTAGAAAAGTCATGGATAAGTCATCAATAATTAGTGGATAACCCATGGATAACTCATGGATAACCCATGGATAACACAGGGACAATCCATGGATAATTAATGGATAACTCAATGGATAATTAATGGATAACGAATGGATAACCCATGGATAAATTATGGATAATTAATGGATTACCCAATGGATCATTCCTGGATAACTCTCTTAGAAAAGTCATGGATAAGTCATCAATAATTAGTGGATAACCCATGGATAACTCATGGATAACCCATGGATAACTGACTGATAATTAATGGATAACCCATGGATAAGTGATGGATAATTAATGGATAACCCATGGATAACTGATGGATAATTAATGGATAACCCAATGGATCGCTCCTGGATAACTGTCTTGGAAAAGTCTTGGATAACTCATGGATAATTAGTGGATAACCCATGGATAACTCATGGAAAAGTCGCAGATAACCCATGGAAAACCCATGGATCACTCCTGGATAATCAATGGACAAGCCATGGATAACTCACACACTCATGGATCGCTCATGGACAACCCATGGATCGCTCATGGAAAACTCATGGATCACTCATTGACAATCCATGGATACCTCACAGACAACCCATGGATAACTCAGGGAAAAGTCATGGATAACGCATGGAAAATTCATGGATAACCTATGGATAACCCCTGCATCACTCACTGACAACCCACAGATCACTCACAGACAACCCATGGATCGCTCATGGATAACCTTTGGGTCACTCCTGGATAACTCCTGGATCACTTGTTGACAAGTCATGGATCACTCATGATCAACTCATGGATAACTCATGAAAAACACATGGATAACCCATGGACAACCCTTGAATCACTCCTGGATAACTCACAGATCACTCATTGACAAGTCATGGATCACTCAGGGACAACCCATGGATAACTCATGGAAAATGCATGGATAACCCTTGGATCACTCCTAGATAACTCCCGGATAACTCCTGGATCACTCATGGATAACCCATGGATAGCTCATGGAAAAGTCACGGATAACTCATGGAAAACCCATGGACAGCCCTATGGAAACCTCCCAGAACCACCCCATCAACGTGGCCGCTGCTCCTTTCCCTCCCTCCCCACCATTCCCACTCCCATTCCCGCTCCCATTCCCATTCCTACTCCCATTCCCCCTCCCTCTCCCTCTCCGACTCCTGCTCCTATTCCCATTCCCGCTCCCTTTATCCCATTCCCACTCCCATTCCTGCTCCCATTCCCATTCCCACTCCCACTCCCTCTTCCATTCCCACTCCCATTCCCACTTCCGCTCCCACTCCCTCCCCACCATTCCCGCTCCCGCTCCCTCCCCCCCGCTCCCATTCCCACTCCCACTCCTGCTCCCTTTATCCCATTCCCATTCCCACTTCCATTCCTGCTCCCATTCCCATTCCCTGTCCCACTGCCACTCCCATTCCCTGTCCCACTCCCACTCCCCCTCCCTCCCCACCATTCCCGCTCCCACTCCCACTCCCGCTCCCATTCCCTCTCCCTCTCCCATTCCCATTCCCACTCTCATTCCCACTCCCTTTATCCCACTCCCGCTCCCGCNCCCTCCCCCTCCCCCCCCCCCCCCCCCACTCCCGCTCCCCCTCCCACTCCCGCTCCCACTCCCTCTCCCTCTCCCATTCCCATTCCCACTCTCATTCCCACTCCCTTTATCCCACTCCCGCTCCCGCTTCCATTCCCGCTCCCATTATCCCACTCCCACTCCCACTATCCCATTCCCTCTCACCTGCCGCGCTAGCTCCCTGCCATCCACGGGCTCCTCGCGCCTCTGCACAGCGGCAATTCCCATTCCCATTATCCCATTATTATCCCACTCCCATTATCCCACTCCCATTATCCCATTCCCGATCCCATTATCCCATTCCCACTATCCCATTCCCACTCCCTCTCACCTGCCGCGCCAGCTCCCCGCCATCCACGGGCTCCTCGCGCCTCTGCACGGCGGCGATTCCCATTCCCATTCCNCTCCCCCTCCCACTCTCACTCCCTTCATGCCATTCCCTTTATCCCATTATCCCATTCCCACTCCCATTCCCATTCCCACTCCCATTCCCATTATCCCATTCCCATTATCTCATTCCCACTCCCATTATCCCACTATCCGATTCCCATTATCCCATTCACCTGCCGCGCCAGCTCCCCGCCATCCAGGGGCTCCTCGCGCCTCTGCAGGGCGGCGATTCCCATTCCCATTATCCCATTCCCGCTCACCTGCCGCGCCAGCTCCCCGCCATCCAGGGGCTCCTCGCGCCTCTGCAGGGCGGCGATTCCCATTCCCATTATCCCATTCCCGCTCACCTGCCGCGCCAGCTCCCCGCCATCCAGGGGCTCCTCGCGCCTCTGCAGGGCGGCGATTCCCATTCCCATTATCCCATTCCCGCTCACCTGCCGCGCCAGCTCCCCGCCATCCAGGGGCTCCTCGCGCCTCTGCAGGGCGGCGATTCCCATTCCCATTATCCCATTCCCGCTCACCTGCCGCGCCAGCTCCCCGCCATCCAGGGGCTCCTCGCGCCTCTGCAGGGCGGCGATTCCCATTCCCATTATCCCATTCCCGCTCACCTGCCGCGCCAGCTCCCCGCCATCCAGGGGCTCCTCGCGCCTCTGCAGGGCGGCGATTCCCATTCCCATTATCCCATTCCCGCTCACCTGCCGCGCCAGCTCCCCGCCATCCAGGGGCTCCTCGCGCCTCTGCAGGGCGGCGATTCCCAGCACCAGCGCGTGCACGCCGCAGGACGCGGCCGCCAGCAGCAGGATCCGCGCCAGGCGCAGCGGCAGCGTCAGGAAGAAGGCGAAGGCGAAGAACGCTTGCCAGCCCACCGTGTCCACAGCCTCCGGGAGCGGCCGGAATTCCAGCCCCGCGTGCGCCCACACCTGCGCCAGCGCCAGCACCCACAGCGCCCGCGGCAGGAATTCCCGGGAGAGCCGCTCCGGGAGCAGCCGGGAGCGCAGGAGGAGGAAAAGGGATCCGTGAGCCACCAGCCCTGCCAGAGCCGCCAGCGCCGGGAAGAGCTTTTCCATGCGGGAGAATCCCGCGCACATTCCCAGGATGTAGCAGTCGAAGAGGGCGGCGAACACCACCAGCACCAGCAGCGTCTCGTGGCGCTGGCGGCGGAAATAGGTCTGGTAGAGCTTTTCCAAGGATTCCGGAGCGAAGGAGAAGCGTCGGGAATGCGGCAGGCACGGGCAGGGCCTTCCTCCTCCTCCTCCTCCTCCTCCTCCTGCTCCTGCTCCAGCCCAGCGCGGCTCCGGCGCTTCCCGGGATCGGCGAATCCCAGCGCCTTCGGGATCCGATGGGAAACTCAGGGAATAATCCGCCGAGTACTCGGCCGAGAATTCCGGCTCGGAGAAAGCTCTGTTGCGCGGCATTCCCGGGATTTGGGGATTCCCGGTTGGGATTTGGGAATGTCGGGGGTGGATGTCGGCGTCACTCGCGGGGCATCGCTGTCCTACCGGGCCCTCCTGGAATCTCGGGATCAACCTCGGGAATTACTGCAGGATTCCTTCCTTCCCTCCTTCCTTCCTTCCTGGTTCCTTCCCGGCTCCTTCCTTCCCTTCCCGGCCGCTTCCCGGCTCCTTTTCCCGGCGCTTTCCCAGCTCTCCCAGCAGTGCCACAGAGATGTCGCGATGCCTCCTCCTCCTCTTCCTCCTCCTCCTCCTCCTCCTCCTCCTCCCCGCTCCTCCTTCCCGAGCTTTTCCCGGCGCTCCTTCCCGAGATGCTTCGTTCCCGCCGGGGGATGGATGGGATCCCGGGAATTATTCGGGAATTCGGGAATGCCGAGGATTCAGGGATGCGCCGATCCCGGCAGCGCTTCCTGCTTTCCCACATCCTCTTCCCGCTGGAGCTTCCCGGAGCCATGGAAAAGCTCGGGATGGAGGCAGGGAAAAAGCGGGAAGGGATTCTATTTTTTTTCCCGGGAATCTCCGCCCTCCTCTTCCTCCCCCCCTTAACCCTCTCGCTGCCGGGAGAGGGGGAAAAAAACCGGGAAGCGGCGGCAGATTCCCGAGGGAATTCGGGAATGCTGCTCCCGCTCCGCCCTCATCCCATTCCCAAAGGAACGCGGCCTTGGAGCAGCTGGATCCTGGAATTCCGGGAGCTCGTCCCGCTCCGATCCCGACGCTTTCCTTGGACGCTCCCAGGGATTCCCCAGGAATTCCAGCCCGGCCCCTCCCAGCCGGGAATTCCTTTATCCCCAGATCCCAGCTCCCCTTTCCCAGGGAATTCCCTCCATTCCCGGCACTGGATCCATCCCCATCCCGACTCCTCCTCTCCGGGAAGGAATTTCGGGATCCGGGTGCTTCCCTGGGAATCTCGGCACTCCAGGAAGGATCTCCCTTCCCTTTTCCATCCCCGACTTCCAGAGAAACCCCTCGGGATGGATCCTGAGCCTCCTGGATCCCAGAATCCCGGAATGCTTTGGCTGGGATCCACGGAGCTTCCATCCCATCCCAAAATCCCAACCCCGACATTCCCAAAAAATCCCAGAGCGATCCAACCTTTCCTTGTCCACTCCAGGGATTCTCTGGGAATTCCAACCCGGCTAGGAATTCCTTCCCAAATCCCACCCCCGACCCATCCCTGAGGAACCCCCAAATCCCAGGATTTGCCTCACCACATTCCCAAGCATCCTCATCCCAACAGCTCCCAGGGTTGCTTTTCCCGGAGCAGGAATCAACCAAATTCCCTCATCCCAGGGAAGGATTTTTTTTTTTTTTCCCTGGATTTTGCCTGGACACATCACAGGGATCCCGGAGCGGGAGCAGGGCTGGGAATTCTCCTGGAAAATCCCAGGAGCTCCGGAATGTTGGGAAGCAGGAGAGAACATCCAGAGGTTTTTCCCATTCCTTTGGAGGAGCTCCTGGAGTCGATCCCTGGCTTTGGGATCCAGGAACATTCGCTCTTCCCACAAAAAAAATTGGGATTCAGGGCCGGGGGGTGGAGCTGGGATCTGGAATTTGGGATCCTGAGGAATTCCCAGATTCCCTCCAGGCTCCAGCTCATCCCAATCCCAGGGAATCCCAACAAATCCCAACCATTCCCCTCGGGAATTTCCAGCCGCAGCGGGAAAAGGGAATTCAAGCGAGGAGGGGATGAACTCCCAGAATTCCCAATTTTCCGAGTGGGGTTTAATGCACAAAACCAAAGGGAATTCGGGACTTTGGGAATCGCCGGGAATGTGGGATCAGCTCCGATCCAGGAAAAAACCGGGAAAACCATCCTGGATTCTCCACCAGAGGCAGCTGAAGGGAAAAAAAATTTAAAAAAAATTAAAAATAAAACAGAAAACCACGGGAATTGCGCTGGAATTCCCGCGATGCATTCCGGGTCTGGAATTCTGGGATTCGGAGCTTTCCAAGATGGGATTGTTCCCCTTCCTCCGTGGGGAAAAAAAAAACCTGGAAAAACACAGTTTGGAGGCAGAATTTAAGGAATTTCCTCTGGTTGGAAAGGGAGGGAGGATTCCAGGGAATTCCGGGATGGGGAGAACCAATTCCCCAATTCCCCAATTCCAAGGGGTTTTTCCAGAGGGGGGAAAAACTGGAGGGAATTTCGGTCTCAGGAATGTTTCCCTTGGATGTTTTCGCGCTGGAAAAAGGAGGAGGGAAAAGCAATTCCCAGGTGGAATTTTATCCCCGGGAATGCCAGGGAGAGACAAAAGGATCCAGGATTTTCCTGGATTTCCAAGGCAAAAAGTCGCCGGGAAAGGGAAAAGGGGGAATTTGGGAAGGCCTGGAGAAGGGAGAGAATTCCATAAATGTCCATAAATAAATGTCCATAAATAAATGTCCATAAATAAATGTCCATGAATGTCCTCGATTTTCCCAGGAGATTTTCCCAGGATTCCAGAGCTTTTCCCGGTGCTCCAAGTCCATTCCAGCGGCTCCAGGACACGTCGGGAATTCCCTCCTGGGAATTCTCCTCTTCCCAGAGCTTCCAGCCACGATTCCAGAAGAGTGAACAACCCCCAGAAAACCGGGAATAATCCCCGGAAAACTGGGAATAACCCACAGAAAACTGGGAATAAACCCCGGAAAACCAGGAATAATCCCCGGAAAATTGGGAATAACCCTCAGAAAACCAGGAATAAACCCCAAGGAAACCAGGAACAACCCTCAGAAAAACTGGGAATAATCCCAAGAAAACTGGGAAAACCACCAGAAAACTGGGAACAACCTCCAGAAAACTAGGGGAAAACTCCAGAAAACCAGGAAAAAAACTCCAGAAAACCGGGAATNAACTGGGAATAACCCCCAGAAAGTCAGGAACAGCCCCCAGAAAACCAGGAATAACCCGGGAAAAACCAGGAAAAACCCTAAGAAAAACGGGAATAACCCCCAGAAAACCACAAAAAAAAAACCGGAAAAACAGAAATAACCCCAGAAATCTGGGAATAATCCCCAGAAAACTGGAATGACCACCAGAAAACTGGGAACAACCCCAAGGAAACAGGAAATAACCCCCAGAAAACCAGGAAAAAACTCCAGAAAACTGGGAATAACCCCAAGAAAACTGGGAACAACCAGCAGAAAACTGGGAAGAAACTCCAGAAAACCGGGGGAAAACTACAGAAAACTGGGAATAACCCCAAGAAAACTGGGAAAACCACCAGAAAACCGGGAGAAAACTCCAGAAAACCGGGAGAAAACTCCAGAAAACTGGGAATAACCCCTGGAAAACTGGGAACAACCCATAGAAAACCAAGAGAAACCCCCAGAAAAACAGAAATAACCCCCAGAAAACTGGGATGAACCACCAGAAAACCGGGAAAAAACAGCAGAAAACTGGGAATAACCCCAAGAAAACTGGGAATAACCTATAGAAAATCGGGAAAAAACAGCAGAAAACTGGGAATAACCCCAAAAAAACTGGGAAAGACCACCAGGAAACTGGGAATGCCGCTGCTCCTCTCTCCCCTTTCCCATCCCATCTCCCATATCCCATCCCATCTCCCATCCCATCCCATTCCATTCCATCCCATATCCCATCTCCCATCTCCCATCTCCCATATCCCATCTCCCATCTCCCATATCCCACAGGATCATCCAGGGCAGGAACGCTGGGGATAAGAGGAAGAGGATGAGGAGGATGTGGAAAAGCAGGAATATTTGGGTTTCTCCCCCCGTTTCCCGTCGGGAATGCTTTCCGGTGGTCACTTGATGTTCTTGAGGAGCGCCGTGCGCGCATTGACCACGGCCTTGAAGGCATCCTCGCTGCCCGGCGCCAGGCACTTGTCGGGGTGCAGCAGCACGGCCAGCTTCCGGTAGGCCTTGTTCACCTCCTCCCTGCCACGGGGAATCAACCGGGAATCAATCGGCGGGAATGAACCGGGAATGAACTGGGAATCAACCGGGAATCAACCGGGAATGAACTAGGAATGAACCGGGAACAAACCGGGAATCAACTGGGAATCAGTGGGAATTATTGGGAATTCAGCCCCGGGAATCACCGGGAATCAACCAGAAATCATCAGGAATCAACCGGGAATCACTGGGAATCATCGGGAACGAACCAGGAATCAACTGGGAATCATCAGGAATCAACCAGGAATGAACCGGGAATGAACTGGGAATCATCGGGAATGAACTGGGAACGAACCGGGAATCATCAGGAACCAACTGAGAATCATCAGGAATCATCGGGAATGAACCGGGAATGAACTGGGAATCATCAGGAATGAACTGGGAACGAACCGGGAATCATCAGGAACCGACCGGGAATGAACCGGGAATGAACCGGGAATCAACCGGGAATCATCGGGAACGAACTGGGAATCAACAGGAATTCAGCCCCAGGATCAACCGGGAATCATCAGGAATGAACCAGGAATGAACCCGGAATCAACCGGGAATCAGCGGGAATCATTGGGAATTCAGCCCCGGGAATCATCGGNCAGTGCAGCCCCGGGAATCATCGGGAATCAACCGGGAATCATCGGGAATTCAGGCCCGGGATCAACCGGGAATCATCGGGAACGAACTGGGAATCAACCCGGAATCAACCAGGAAATCAGCCCCGGGAACAACTGGGAATCAACTGGGAATGAACCGGGAATCAACTAGGAATCATCGGGAACAAACCGGGAATGAACTGGGAATCAACCAGGAATCATCAGGAACAAACCGGGAATTCAGCCCCGGGATCAACCAGGAACCAACTGGGAATGAACTGGGAATCATCAGGAATGAACCAGGAATTCAGCCCCGGGATCAGTGGAAATGAACTGGGAATGAACCGAGAATGAACTGGGCATCAACCGGGAATGAACCGGGAATGAACCAGAAATCATTGGGAACAAACTGGGAATCATCAGGAATCAACCGGGAATGAACCGGGAATGAACCGGGAACCAACTGGGAATCAACCGGGAATGAATGGGAAATCAACCGGGAATCATTGGGAATGAACCAGGAATCAACCAAGAATCAACCAGGAATTCAGCCCCGGGATCAACTGGGAATCAATCGGGAATCATCGGGAATCAACCGGGAATGAACGGGAAATCATCGGGAATGAACCAGGAATTCAGCCCTGGGATCAACCAAGAACCAACTGGGAATCATCGGCAATGAACCAGGAATCAACCGGGAATCATTGGGAACGAACCGGGAATGAACTGGGAATCATCCGGGAATCATCAGGAATGAACTGGGAATGAACCAGGAATGAACTGGGAATCAATTGGGAATCAACTAGGAATGAACTGGGAATCATTGGGAACAAACCGGGAATTCAGCCCTGGAATCACCGGGAATGAACTGGGAATCATCGGGAATCATCGGGAATTCAGCCCCGGGATCAACTGGGAATCAATCAGAAATGAACTGGGAATTCAGCCCCGGAATCAGCAGGAATTCTCGGCTCGGGAATTGTTGGGAATCGTGGGGGAATTGGGGTTGGAGGGAATGGGGAGGAGAAAATTGGGAACGGGGATGGAGGGGTGGAGAATTGGGAATTCCCAGCCCTGGAAGTGTCCAGGGAATGGGAAAGGATTGGTGGGAATGGAGAGGGGAAAATTGGGAATTCTCAGCTCTGGAAGTGTCCAGGGAATGGGAAAGGATTGGTGGGAATGGAGAGAGGGAATTTGGGAATGGGGAGAGGAAAGTTGGGAATTCCCAGTCCTGGAATTGTGGGGGAAACAAGAAAGGATTGGTGGGAAAGGAATTCGAGAATGGGAAGGGGGAAATTGGGAATGGGGAGGAGAAAATTGGGAACGGGGAGGGGAAAACTGGGAATGGGAAGAGTGGAGAATTGGGAATTCCCAGCCCTGGAAGTGTCCAGGGAATGGGAAAGGATTGGTGGGAATGGAAAGGGGGAATTTGGGAATGGGGAGGGGAAAATCGGGAATTCCCAGCCTTGGAATTGCAGGGAATGGGAAAGGATTGGCAGAAAGGGAGTTTGGGAATGGGGAGGGGAAAAAATTGGGAATTTCAGCTCTGGAATTGCAGGGGGAACAGGAAAGGATTGGTGGGAATGGGGAAGGGAATTGGGAAAGGGGAGGGGAAAATTGGGAATTCCCAGCCCTGGAATTGCCTAGGAAATGGGAAAGGATTGGTGGGAATGGAGAGAGGGAATTTGGGAATGGGGAGAGGAAAGTTGGGAATTCCCAGTCCTGGAATTGTGTGCGGAATGGGAAAAGATTGGCAGGAGAGGAGAGGAGGGAAAATCGGGAATAAAGGCAAGGATTGGGCCTGGAATTGTCCTGGCGCTTGAATTCCCATTTCCAGCCGGAGCAGATCCTTGGGAATGGGGGAGGTTGGGATTTAATGGGATTGGGAATGGGATCCCAGGGATTCCCACAGGGATGGGATGAGCAAGAGCAGTCCCAGCCTCCAGGGAAAAGTTGGGATGAGGGAAAATCCCAAAAAAAAGGGATATTTCCCGAGGGATTTGAGGCCTTGGGAAGAGCTGCTGGATATCCCAGGGCTGGGAAGGGAGGAGTTGGGATCGACGCTGGAATTCCAGGGAGAAACCAATCCCGGAGGATGGATGGGCTCTGGGAATTTCCTCTCCACAAGGAATTGGGGTTCAGAGAATCCGGGAATGGTTGGGTGGGAAGGGATTTAAGGAACGGCCTTGGGAACATTCCCAGCATCCTGGAGTGCTCCAAGCTTTCCTTGGACGCTCCCAGGGATTCTCTGGGAATTCCTTTATCCCAAGATCCCAGCTCCCCTTTCCCAGGGAATTCCCTCCATTCCCGGCACTGGATCCATCCCCATCCCGACTCCTCCTCTCCGGGAAGGAATTTCGGGATCCGGGGGCTTCCCTGGGAATCTCGGCACTCCAGGAAGGATCTCCCTTCCCTTTTCCATCCCCGACTTCCAGAAAAATCCCTCAGGATGGATCCTGAGCCTCCTGGATCCCAGAATCCCGGAATGCTTTGGCTGGGATCCACGGAGCTTCCATCCCATCCCAAAATCCCAACCACGACATTCCCAAAATCCCAGAGTGCTCCAACCTTTCCTTGGCCACTCCCAGGGATTCTCTGGGAATTCCTTCCCAACATCCCACCCCAAGCTCCCCTTTCCCACTGGGAACCCATTCCCTGTTTCCTGCCCCTCCATCCTTTATCCCAAATCCCAGCTCTCCTGGAGCTCCTTCACCCTCAGGAATTCCAATCCCAGCAGCAATTCCCACCTGGAATCCTCCCTGTCCAATTCCCAGCAGGAATTCCCATCCGCCCGGGAATTCCTTGGCGCCGCCAATTCCCGATCCCGCCTTTTTTTTGTTGTTTTTCCCGGTGGGAATTCCGGCTTTTCCCGCACCTGGTGGCTCCGGGTCGCACTCCCAGCATGTCCCAGCTGTCCTTGCTGCTCCGGATCCGTCGGATCGCATCCGCCTGCTCCCGCGTGAAGCTGATCCCGGAGCTCCCCGGCGGCCTCTTCCCGCCGTTCTCGCACAGATCCACGATGGCCGAGTAGAAAGTCTGGGAATTCCGGCCGGGAATGAGCACCTCTGTCCCATCCCATTCCCGTCCCATCCCATCCCAATTCCCATCCCCATCCCAATCCCAATTCCCAATTCCCATTCCCATCCCCATCCCAATCATTCATTCCCAATCCTGTCACTGCAATCCCATCCCAATCCTGCTCCACCCCATCCCAATCCCAATTCCCATCCCATCCCAAATCCCATCCCATTCCCATCCCAATTCCCATCCCAATCCCAATTCCCATCCCAATTCCCATCCCAATTCCAATTCCCATCCCATCCCAATTCCCATCCCAATTCCCAATTCCCATTCCCATCCCAATTCCCATTCCCATTCCCATTCCCATTCCCATCCCCATTCCCATCCCCATCCCAATTCCCATCCCATCCCAATTCCCACGGGATAATCCTGGATCCGATTCCCACGGGATATTCCCAACAATTCCGGATCCAACTCCCAGCCCCTTCCCAGGACATTCCCAACAATTCCAGATCCAAATCCCACAGGACAATCCCAGCAATCCCGGATCCGATTCCCAGCCCTTTCCCAAAATAATCTCGGATCCAATTCCCACGGGACATTCCCAATGATCCTGGAGTCAAATCCCACACGATGATCTCAGAAATCTCAGATCCAATTCCCAGCCCTTTCCCGGGAAAATCCCAGATCCGATTCCCACGGGACAATCCCAACAATCCTGGATCCAATTCCCAGACCCTTCCTAAAATAATCCCGGATCCAATTCCCAGCCCCTTCCCAGGACAATCCCAACAATCCTGGATCCAACTCCCAACTCTTCCCAGGACAATCCTGGACCCAATTCCCAGGATTATCCCAGTGATCCTGGATCCAATTCTCAGCCCTTTCCCAAAATAATCCCAGATCCAATTCCCTGTCCTTAAATCCCAAAAATTCCGGATCCTTCTCCAAGCTTTGGCACCCACGGGAACGCTCCCATTCCCATTCCCAAATCCCGCATTCCCACCCAAATCCCAAGGAATTCCTGCTGTTCCATGCTCCCAGCCTTGGCCGGGAACCCCAGCCCAGAATTCCCACCCAGAACCCCTGAACCAGAATTCCCACTTGGATTCCTGGCCTGGAATTCCCACCTGAAACCCCCAGCCTGGAATTCCCACCTGGAATTCCCAACCTGGAATTTCCCCACTTGGAACCCTCCCCGCAACGCAGAATTCCCACTTGTATTCCTGGCCTGGAATTCCCACCTGGAACCTCCTCCAATCCAGAATTCCCACCTGGAAACTCCCTCAGCCTGGAATTCCCACCTTCCCAGCCCAGAATTCCCACCTGGAACCCCTCAGCATGGAATTCCAATGTGGATTCCCAGCCCAGAACTCCCACCTGGAACCCCTCAGCATGGAATTCCAATGTGGATTCCCAGCCCAGAATTCCCACCTGGAACCCCCAGCTTGGAATTCCAATGTGGATTCCCAGCCCAGAATTCCCACTTAGAACCCCTCAGCATGGAATTCCCACCTGGAACCTCCCAACCCAGAATTCCCACTTGGAAACTCCCCTAGCCTGGAATTCCCACCTGGATTCCCAACCTGGAATTTCCTCACTTGGAACCTCCCCCCAATGCAGAATTCCCACTTGGATTTCTGGCCTGGAATTCCCACCTGGAACCTCCTAATGCAGAATTCCTACTTGGAAATCTCCCAGCCTGGAATTCCCAGCTGGATTCCTGGCCTGGAATTCCCCCCTGGAACCTTCCAACCCAGAATTCCCACCTGGAAACTCCCCCCAGCCTGGAATTTCCCACCTGGATTCCCAGCCTGGAATTTCCCTACTTGGAACCGCCCCTGAACCTGGGAATTCCCACTTGGATTCCTGGCCTGCAATTCCCACCTGGAACCTCCTCCAACCCAGAATTCCCACCTAAAACCCCCAGCCTGGAATTCCCACCTGAAG
Organism: Vireo altiloquus; assembly: GCA_013396875.1. NCBI lineage: Eukaryota > Metazoa > Chordata > Aves > Passeriformes > Vireonidae > Vireo > Vireo altiloquus. Next base: position 33,681 of record VZRF01000939.1, read on the forward strand.
TCCCCAGCCTCGAATTCCAGTGTGGATTTCCAGCCCAGAATTCCCACTTGGAACCCCCCGAACCTGGCAATTCCCACCTGGAACCTCCCAACCCAGAATTCCCACTTGGAAACTCCCCTAGCCTGGAATTCCCACCTGGATTCCCAACCTGGAATTTCCTCACTTGGAACCTCCCCCCAATGCAGAATTCCCACTTGGATTTCTGGCCTGGAATTCCCACCTGGAACCCAGAATTCCCACCTGGGAATCCCAAGCCCGGAATTTCCCCAGCGCATTCCCAACTCCCCTCCCCTCCCCCAATTCCCCTCCTCCCTCTCTCCTCCCATCCCCAACCCTTTTTTCCCGCCCAAATCCCGGGGAGAATTCCCGGCATTCCTGGCGGTTGGATCCTGGCATTCCCGGCGGTTGGATCCCGGCATTCCCGGCGGGCAGGGGGTGATTCCCACCTGGAACATCTCCGGGATGCCCTCCCCGCTCTGGGCAGAGGTCTCGCAGTAGAGGAAGCCTCGGCTCTCGGCCCACAGCCTTCCCTCGCTCTCGTCCACCACGCGCTGCTTGCCGGCGTCGATCTGGGAGACGGGAAAACAACGGGAATAAGCAACGGGAATAACCAATAGGAACAACCAATGGGAATAACTGACGGGAATAACAACGGGAAAAACAACGGGAAAAACAACGGGAATAATCGACGGGAATAACTAATGGGAATAACTAACGGGAACGATCAACGGGAATAACCAATGGGAATAACTAATGGGAACTACGAATGGGAAAAACCAGGAATAACCAACAGGAATAACTAAGGGGAAGAACCAATGAGAATAATCAAGAGGAATAACCAACGGCAAAAACTAATGGGAATAACTAATGAGAATAACCAATGGGAACAACCAATGGGAAAAACCAACAGGAATAACCAATGGGAATAACTAACGGGAATAACCAATGGGAATGATCAACGGGAAAAACAACTGGAATGACCAATGGGAAAAATAATGGGAATAAGCAACGGGAACTACCAACGGGAATAACCAACGTGAAGAATCAATGGGAATAACCAACGGGAATGACCAACGGGAATAACTAATGGGAATAACCAACGGGAAAAACCAACGGGAATAACCAGGAACAACCAATGGGAACAACCAATGGGAATAACTAACGGGAATAACTGACAGGAATAACTGACAGGAATAATCAGCAGGAATAATGGGAAAAAATCCACCAGCTCGTCCCAGGAATGCTGCCTCCTCCTCCACCGCCCCCCCAGGGGGATCCCAGCTCAGCTCCCCTCCCCCTCAATGATCCCCTGAATCTGGAGCCAATTCCCAGCCCTTTTCTGGGATAATCCCAGTAACCCCAAAACCAATTCCCAGCCCTTTCCCAGGATAGTTCCAGATCCAACTCCCAGTCCTTTCCCAGGACAATCCCAACCATCCCAGAACCAATTCCCAGCCCTTTCCCGGGATAATCCCAGATCCAACTCCCAACCCTTTCCCAGGACAATCCCAACCATCCCAAACCATTTCCCAGCCCTTTCCCGGATAATCCCAGTGATCCCAGATCCAGCTCCCACAGGGTGATCCAAGTGATCCCAGGGCCAATTCCCAGCCCTTTCCCAGGATAGTTCCGGATCCAATTCCCAGCCCTTTCCCTGGATAATCCCAGAGCCAAATCCCAGGGAAATCTCAGCATTCCCAGATCCAACTCCCACCTCTTTCCCAGCACAATCCCAGCGATCCTGGAGCCAATTCCCAGTCCTTTCCTGGGATAATCCCAGATCCAACTCCCACCCCTTTCCCAGGACAATCCCAGATCCAACTCCCAGCCCTTTCCCAGGATAATCCCAACAACCCCAAAGCCAATTCCCAGCCCTTTTCCCAGGACAATCCCAACAATCCCAGATCCAATTCCCAGCCCTTTCCCGGGATAATCCCAGATCCAACTCCCACCCCTTTCCCAGGACAATCCCAGATCCAACTCCCAGCCCTTTCCCAGGATAATCCCAACAACCCCAAAGCCAATTCCCAGCCCTTTTCCCAGGACAATCCCAACAATCCCAGATCCAATTCCCAGCCCTTTCCCGGGATAATCCCAGATCCAACTCCCACCCCTTTCCCAGGACAATCCCAGATCCAACTCCCAGCCCTTTCCCAGGATAATCCCAACAACCCCAAAGCCAATTCCCAGCCCTTTTCCCAGGACAATCCCAACAATCCCAGATCCAATTCCCAGCCCTTTCCCGGGATAATCCCAGATCCAACTCCCACCCCTTTCCCAGGACAATCCCAGATCCAACTCCCAGCCCTTTCCCAGGATAATCCCAACAACCCCAAAGCCAATTCCCAGCCCTTTTCCCAGGACAATCCCAACAATCCCAGATCCAATTCCCAGCCCTTTCCCGGGATAATCCCAGATCCAACTCCCACCCCTTTCCCAGGACAATCCCAGATCCAACTCCCAGCCCTTTCCCAGGATAATCCCAACAACCCCAAAGCCAATTCCCAGCCCTTTTCCCAGGACAATCCCAACAATCCCAGATCCAATTCCCAGCCCTTTCCCGGGATAATCCCAGATCCAACTCCCACCCCTTTCCCAGGACAATCCCAGATCCAACTCCCAGCCCTTTCCCAGGATAATCCCAACAACCCCAAAGCCAATTCCCAGCCCTTTTCCCAGGACAATCCCAACAATCCCAGATCCAATTCCCAGCCCTTTCCCGGGATAATCCCAGATCCAACTCCCACCCCTTTCCCAGGACAATCCCAGATCCAACTCCCAGCCCTTTCCCAGGATAATCCCAACAACCCCAAAGCCAATTCCCAGCCCTTTTCCCAGGACAATCCCAACAATCCCAGATCCAATTCCCAGCCCTTTCCCGGGATAATCCCAGATCCAACTCCCACCCCTTTCCCAGGACAATCCCAGATCCAACTCCCAGCCCTTTCCCAGGATAATCCCAACAACCCCAAAGCCAATTCCCAGCCCTTTTCCCAGGACAATCCCAACAATCCCAGATCCAATTCCCAGCCCTTTCCCGGGATAATCCCAGATCCAACTCCCACCCCTTTCCCAGGACAATCCCAGATCCAACTCCCAGCCCTTTCCCAGGATAATCCCAACAACCCCAAAGCCAATTCCCAGCCCTTTTCCCAGGACAATCCCAACAATCCCAGATCCAATTCCCAGCCCTTTCCCGGGATAATCCCAGATCCAACTCCCACCCCTTTCCCAGGACAATCCCAGATCCAACTCCCAGCCCTTTCCCAGGATAATCCCAACAACCCCAAAGCCAATTCCCAGCCCTTTTCCCAGGACAATCCCAACAATCCCAGATCCAATTCCCAGCCCTTTCCCGGGATAATCCCAGATCCAACTCCCACCCCTTTCCCAGGACAATCCCAGATCCAACTCCCAGCCCTTTCCCAGGATAATCCCAACAACCCCAAAGCCAATTCCCAGCCCTTTTCCCAGGACAATCCCAACAATCCCAGATCCAATTCCCAGCCCTTTCCCGGGATAATCCCAGATCCAACTCCCAACCCTTTCCCAGGACAATCCCAACCATCCCAAACCATTTCCCAGCCCTTTCCCGGATAATCCCAGTGATCCCAGATCCAGCTCCCACAGGGTGATCCAAGTGATCCCAGGGCCAATTCCCAGCCCTTTCCCAGGNCCTCTTTCCCAGCACAATCCCAGCGATCCTGGAGCCAATTCCCAGTCCTTTCCTGGGATAATCCCAGATCCAACTCCCAACCCTTTCCCAGCACAGTCCCAGCAATCCTGGAGCCAATTCCCAGCCCTATCCCGGGATAATCCCAGATCCAACTCCCAGCCCTTTCCCAGGACTATCCCAGACCCAAATCCCAGGGAAATCTCAGCATTCCCAGACCCAACTCCCACTCCTTCCCCAGGATAATCCCAGATCCAACTCCCAGTCCTTTCCCAGGATAATCCCAACAACCCCAAAGCCAATTCCCAGCCCTTTTCCTGGGATGATCCCAGAGCCAATTCCCAACCCTTTCCCGGGAAATTACGAATCCTATTCCCAGCCTTTTCCCGGGATGATCCCAGAGCCAAATCTCAGGAAAATCTCAGCATTCCCAGACGCAATTCCCAACCCTTTCCCAGCACAATCCCAGCAATCCTGGAGCCAGTTCCAAGCCCTCTCCCAGGATAATCTCAGATCCAATTCCCAGCCCTTTCCCGGGATGATCCCAACAATCCCAGAGCCAATTCCCAGCCCTTTTCCCAGGACAATCCCAACAATCCCAGATCCAATTCCCAGCCCTTTCCCGGGACAATCCCAGACCCAAATCCCAGGGAAATCTCAGCATTCCCAGATCCAACTCCCACCTCTTTCCCAGCACAATCCCAGCGATCCTGGAGCCAATTCCCAGTCCTTTCCTGGGATAATCCCAGATCCAACTCCCACCCCTTTCCCAGGACAATCCCAGATCCAACTCCCAGCCCTTTCCCAGGATAATCCCAACAACCCCAAAGTCAATTCCCAGCCCTTCTCCCGGGATGATCCCAATGATCCCAGATCCAACTCCCAGCCCTTTCCCACTCCCATTCCCACCTCCCAGCCCCTTTTCCCGCGGGATCCCGGGAACGCCACCGGGAATTCCGGACCTTGTTGGCGCAGACGACGAAGACGACGTTCTCCATGTTCCCGTGGGGTCCCAGCTCCTGCTTCATCTCGGCCAGCCAGGAATCCAGGGACTCGAAGGATTCCTTGGATCCCACGTCATACACCAGGATCACCCCCTGGGTGTCCTTGTAGAACTCATTCCGCACCTTCGACATTCCCGGAGGAAAAGGGAAGTCGGGATGGGAGGAAAAGTTGAGAATTCCCAACCCTCACTCAAAAAAAAAAAGAAATTCCAGGCGGAGATCCCAAAAAAAAACCAAAGGAAAGATGGAGGAATTTCTGTGGTGAGATTCCCATGGGAAAAGGAAAAATGGGATTTTGGAATTTCCAGAGAATCCCTGGGAGTGTCCCAAGGAAAGGTTGGAGCAGCCGCTGGGATTTTGGGAATGTCGGAGTTGGGATTTTGGGATGGGATGGAAGCTCCGTGGATCCCAGCCAAAGCATTCCGGGATTCTGGGATCCAGGAGGCTCAGGATCCATCCCGAGGGGTTTTTTCTGGAAGTCGGGGATGGAAAAGGGAAGGGAGATCCTTCCTGGAGTGCCGAGATTCCCAGGGAAGCCCCCGGATCCCGAAATTCCTTCCCGGAGAGGAGGAGTCGGGATGGGGATGGATCCAGTGCCGGGAATGGAGGGAATTCCCTGGGAAAGGGGAGCTGGGATCTTGGGATAAAGGAATTCCCAGCCGGGCTGGAATTCCCAGAGAATCCCTGGGAGCAGATCTGGGAAAACCCTAAGGGAAGGAATTCCCAAGTTTCCCAGGGGGATTTTGGGAATTGTGCCGCTTTGGGTTGGGATTGGGAAGTACCTCGTAGAAGAAAGGGTGTCCAGCCATGTCAAAGATGTTCACCTTGATCTCCCGATCCCGGATCTGCACCCTGGAAAAACCATTGGAATTCCAGGAATTGGGGGAATTCAGGGAATTCTGGGATCGCCCAGCTTGGAAAAACCCCGGGAGAGACCAATGGCCAACATTCCCAGCCTGGCCAATCCCACCCTCAGCTTTTCCAGGGGTCTTCTCCCACACCATTCCCATTCCCATCCCCATCCCTATCCCCATCCCCATTCCCATTCCCATTCCCATTCCCATCCCCATCCCCATTCCCATTCCCATTCCCATCCCTATCCCCATTCCCATCCCGGCACTGGGGGCTCTGTGGGATCACACCAGTGACATTCCCAGTCAGAACAGTCACAGGCACATCCCAGTGCTCCATGAAATCCGGGAGAGCTCCCAGAACCCTCCGGAGCCACCAATGTCCCCAAGGCCACCAGCTGGGAGCCCAACGGTGTCACCTNCCCCATCCCCATTCCCACTCCCATCCCCATTCCCATCCCCATTCCCATCCCCATTCCCATTCCCGATCCCATTCCCATTCCCATCTCTCACTTGGTGACTCCATAGTCGATCCCGATTGTCGCCAGGTACTTTGACACGAATCTCTTCTCGCAGTATCGCTTGATGATGCAGCT
>VZRF01000941.1:2626-187910 GCA_013396875.1 Vireo altiloquus
TTTGCGCGGCGGCTGTGGGACATCATGGCATACCTGCGCCGCTGCCTGCAGTTGAAACGCCTGGAGCACTTTGTCCTAGGCAACGAGAGGCTTCCTGCAGAGATCAGCTTGCCACCAGCAATGCGAACAGTCGAGCCGCTCAACCTCTTTGAGCACCTGGCCCGAGATCCAGCTGCCCACAGAGAGGCGATGCGAGCTTACGGTCAGCTGCGATTTCGCCTCTGGATGCTGCTCTCCAGCCACTGAGAGGAGTTCCCTGTGCTAGGGAGGCTTACACCTGATGGCAGCCACGTGAGCACTGCATGGTTGTTGGATTTGTCACTGGCAATCCTGAAGCTGCTTTCCTGTTCCTGCGTAAGGAAGATGCTGTGGCACATGGCTTTGTTGTGCAGAGACACATCTCTGAGTTGCCTTGCCCTTCACCTTCCAGTTATGAAGATGCTGTTGTGATGCTGCCTAAGTATAAGACGCAGAAAGTGGCTCCACATGCACATTCTCATGGAAGACACTGAACTTGATGGAGGCTGCTTGGCACACCTCCAAGACCAAAAATGATCCTTTTAGGGAATTAATGTACTTATCTAGTGCAGTATACTTCTAATGTCTTTCTAAGTATTTAGTCTGCCTGAATATCAGAACTCAACAGTTAATTTTATTTAGCTTTATATGAAATATGTAGTCTACAGCTTCAAGTCTTTTAGGATTGTTAGTGTAAAAGCATTTTGCAAAGCTAGCCTTAGTTGAGCCAACTGACCTACCCTAGTTATAGTTGCCCTTCGATAGTATCTACATATATACATGTGAAGAAATAATAAGTTTCTCATATTGCCTGAAAAGTGTCCTTCTTTATATTTAGCCAAATGGTTCTTAGAGAATGTCCATCCAGTGCAGCTACCTGAGAAAATGACAGGGTCTCAAACAGTGATTGTGTCCAGCAGTCACATCTCGGTATTGCACTTCTCTAGCACTTTAGAGCAGGGCTAATAATTTTGCCTTGTGAACTCAACCAGAAGTCATGATGGACGAAACAGTTAAAACATTAATTAATCCTCCCATCGTCGTTATACAAGTCCCACTCCTGATTCAGAAAATGGGAAAGAAAGCTGCTGTAGCCTGTGTCAGAGAGGGAAGGCCTCTGTGGGGACAGGAACAAGCAACTCCCTGTGGGGAAAGCAAGCAGGAACCTCCCAAAGGAGGATCACTGCCAGCAGCAGAACTCACTTTTCCACTGAGAGGGAACTGTGCTTNTCAGTGGCTAGGACTTGATCTCTGTGTGTCATTGAGCCTTACGGCCTGACAGCTTGTGCAGCCTCCAGAGCAATGCTTGGAGTCAGGGAGAAGCACGGCCCCCACGGCTTCTTGCTGCACAATCCACCCAGAGCTGGATTTGCCAGGGCCAAAATTATTGCAGGTGGTTAAACTGTGTGGCTGCGAGTTTGGATGCAAGTGCAAATGTGCTCTGTGTGTGAGGAGCGTGCTGGGGGAGGGGAAGGGCAGAACCTAAAGCTCTTCAGTGTTGCCACTGAAACACTATTGAGTATCTCAGGAGTTGGTTATAACTGGTGAGTAGTATGCAACCACACTAGGATGGAAATTGAAAGCAGTGTTCAGTAAGAGCATGCATAGGCAAATGATCTGGATGTCTTTCTATCACTAAGCTGTTCTTTCAGGCCTTGAAAACAGGCAGCAGTGATGAAGTAATTGAGCACCTGGTTGGTATTAACTCTCCTTTGCACTGTCAATTCACCTTCTTTGGGAATACCCCACCCTGCTCTGTGTCTCTCCTAAGCCTGTTAGTATCTATTAGTGTTTTTCAGGCCCATGCCATCTGACACTGATACTACACCAGAGTTGTTTGTGCCACTGCAGTTCAAGGTCTCTCATTTTTTGCATGAAAGTCTTGTCTCCTTTGTTATGGAGATTGCAGTGGTCTGTAGCAATGGGGAACAAAGACTACAGACCCCCTTCTATGTCCAAAGAAGATCTGTTGATTTCCAAAAATCGACCCCTGTTCATACCCTTAATCTCAACCGAAACCCAACCGAAGCCTAACTGAATTTACCAGCAGAAGGGCACCCATTGGCTGGCACAGCTGCAGAGCTTCTGGCCACGCATCCTATCACCCAATCAGCTTCCTGCTCATGCGCTGTCCACGCGTCCCTCCAGCCAATCACAATTTCACTTCCAGCTGTCACTCAGCTGCCTGTTCCCCCTCAGCCAACCTCCGACCGTCCGGCCTGCAGCCCTGCCTGTCCCACAGGGCCTCCTGGTCACCTCTGTCTTTACCACTTCAGCAAATGTATCCCCATATTCCACAACTGCGTTCCTTAAGAAGCTGACAATTTGAACATAGTGAGAAAAATGTTAAAGAGGAAGCACTGTGAAGATGTGTAACCAATTTCACAATATCTTTCCTGTGGAACTGCTGCAGGCTGAAAGGAGCAAGTCCTGATGTCAGATGTGCATTCAGAGAAAGGAGCTTTGAATAAAATGAATCACAGGAAGAGAACTGTCAGCACTTATCAGTAGTGTCATAAGAGCTTTTGAGTCAGATTGGCATTTCTGTAGCCAACTGTCCCTTGGATTTAGTGAAGAAAATCCCTTACAGGTTTAAATCCTGGACACTGATATCCACAACAAAATTCTCATTTGCTCCAAGTATGAATCCGAGTCACTTTCTTTTTTTCCTACTTCCTTCATCAGTGAAGCACAAGGAAAAAATGTGTTGTTTTCTATACAGCTGCTACCAGAGAGGATGAGCTAGCAGAATAACCTCCTGCTGTCTTCAGGTTTATTATGGAAATATGAAATGTCATGGAATCTTAGTGGTATAAAAACATTGTTTTTCAGGTTCACAATTACCACTTCCTAATTTGAAATAAAACTCAATATGGTCCCACTCCTAAGAATTTTACTAGACCTGCAAATCCACTTACTCGATGAGAGGGTGGGAGGGTCTTAGCCTCGGAGGGAAAAGATGGTAACACAGGTTATGAAACTGAATTCTACTGAAAATATTCCTGATGATAAGGTCACATCCAGCCCTTTGTGAATCTGAGCTGAAGAGTTTTTGATGCACCAAATCTCAGGTTTAATTAGTTATGAAAATCTGAATCAGAACTATAACTTATATCATCTAAACCATCATTTCCAACAACCAGTGTGACAAAACACTAAGTTCACATAAAAGCAGAAGAATTTTATCTTTTTATCCATCACTAACTTTTTTATCTATCACTGGGATCTATATTAAAGAGTGATGGTAATAAGCTCTTCCTAAGGGATCAGTAAATATATGATGAACTTTGCTAATAGCCTAGTACAACAAATATTTTGTATTTTAACCTTACAGAGAAGCTCCATGAAAGGATCATTCTTTTTTATTTATTCTCACCCTGTCACTCCATCCTTCCTGACCCACCCCCAAAAATATCTGGCACTCATCGTGCATAATGCCAGCAAAAGAATTACCTGTGTTATTCCTGACTGATAATTCTTCTCAAGCAGTTTTGGAGTGATCAGATTCCAGAGGCTTTTGGAACCAGTCTTCACCGTAATCAATTTTAACAAGGCTATAAGCTGAATCATACAAACAGAGTAGTAATGGGACAAATAGAGACATTTGAACAACTAGGAGGTTTGACTAGTATTCTTAACCATTTTCCAGACAATTTAAATGTGCTGAAGGATACATTTCATGACTTGTACCTCTCTTAAAACCAATGGGCCTTTGAACACGCAATTTTGCATCTTTGAGCTTACATGACCAAGATCTGATTACATTCTTGCAGATTGCACCAAAAATCTGGGGAAGAAAAACCATTTCGTGGCTCATGGCATTGTGTCAGTGAAGAGAAAGGCGTTTTTAACTGGGACATAACAAAGACAAAGAACCAACTGGTGATATATTTTCTGTTGGTTTGAGTGAAATGTCACATGGTCTGAAATTCTGAAGACTTAAATAAAAAATAAAATAGATTTTTAAAAAAAGTAATTAAGTAACAGAATTCATAATGCCAAAAGTCACTGTAAGGCCACAGTATATTTAGGTTTTCTTTTTTACATGTATTTTCAGGCTAAACTTCAGGAGAGTGTTAATTTCTCAGTAATGAAATCACCTAGCAGAGCCAAGAATGACAGATCTGTTACCATCTCTACCAAAGCTGTTCCTCTGCTCTTCTAACTTTGGCTCCTTAGCCGCTATGTATTACCTTTTCTTCGTATTCTTTTTTAATAATTGGACAAAGCTCTAAAATGACCTGAAAAATATTTTTGGTTGTACAGGGATTTTCAGAAAAAAAAAGTTTCCTTTTCTCCAGAAGAGAGAAATCCAGACTGGATCAGAAAAAAACAGTGGTTAATTTAGGCTCCTAATCCACAAACAATATAGATAAAGCATTCAGTGAGTTGTAGTGATAATAGTATTCTCTGGACACTTAGTTGCCCTTGACAAAATGAACCTCAGAAATTAAGAACACATTAATATAAAAGTCTATTTTTTATAAATTGAAAAAAAATATAAATAGATTTATGGCACTGCTTATTCACATGAGGGAGAGCTGAACTTTATCAGATGTAGAGATTTCTGGCTCATTAGTACCAATATCCAGAAAAACATTTCTCATCCTTTACACAAATACATTCTAAAAATCAGTATGAAAAGCACTGCCACATTCTAACTCTCAAGCCCTGCTTAATAGCACCCGAGCAAGTAAGAAGCCTTTGAATAATTTCTTTGTCCTGTCTGCCTTTGTATACATTTCATGTGATACTAAAGTAAACAAATTTTATTTATTTTCATTAGCAGAGAGAAAAATTAAAAATTTATAACTTCAGTTCTAAAGGTTTTTAGGAAGAATCAAGGAAACAGAAGAAGAGAAAAGAAAAAGAAAACCTGCAGTAGAAGTTTTCCATTTGGATTCCTGCAGAGCCATTTTCTTTCCATACTGACTTCTATGAATTTTATTTATATAATATGAATCTATTTATTTCTATATATTTTTTTCTTTGGTCACAGGGCACTTGGGTCAGAAGGACAGATGACCTAAAACCTGATCATAAGTGTAACCCACTTGCCAGATAATTTACCAGTAGCATATTTTCCTGGTCCTAAGACTACTTGCTCAGGCATTTGTTGTGTTCACAAGACTTCATACTCTGCACTCTTGCTGTGCAGATAGATGGAAAACTTTCCAGGTCTGTCATAGCTCTACAATTGCGAGAGAGCTCTTTGGCTGTCTTAGTCTTCTGGGCTTCTTACCCAGATGCAGGGAAATCTTTCTTCCCCATGCTACCAATGCTTACTTTCTTCAGTACTATGAGGGTCTTCCTAAGTCAGGGTAGCAGCTAAACCTCCTATGCCAGAATCTTTGATAAAGTTTTTAGGAATTTTGTTTTCCAGAAGAAACTTCAAACTTTCTGGGTTTTGTTCAGATTTAGAATAAAACTACTTCTGAAGTACTGGGTTTTTGATTTTGGGTCTTTTTAAGTACAATAATACATCAATATTAGTATTTTCATCTCATCTGCAAAGGGGATTACAGCCACTTAATAGCTAGGAGAATCTTGTTTTAAGGTTATAAAAATCAAATAACCAGTTTTCTGCTGTACCTCAAAAATAGATATATTTCTACCAATTAAGAAAACTGATGATTGTTCATACCATAACAAAAGGTTGCATAACATAAAACTTGGAAACTATGGTTTCAACTTCCTTTAAAATAGTTCACTTTTGTGTGTGTTTTATGCTCTAAGGCAAGATATTTATTACTCTTTCAGAAGTGGGAGATTAGGTCACCAGTAGAGAAGTAATCATAGTGTTTGCTGTCCTATTAAAATGTAGATCAGTAATGACATTATCTCATCAGTGGTGTGGCGTACTGTCAGTTATTCTGTCATCATGGATTTGCAACTGCATCACCAGGAGTAGGCTGACCCTAACTGATAACTCGACAGCAACTTCCAAACATTTAAATTAAATTTTCATTGCCATTCAAGGTAAGAACACATGGTTTTGTGTTATGAGCCAGTTGAAAAGTACTCCATGATTTGAATTACTTTTTTGAGCTAGGGACAAGTACAGACCAGCACACCAGAATTGGTTCCATCTGTCAGCTGATTCTATCACCCTATAGATTAGTTCTTCAGCATTTCTGGAATTTCTTGCCAAAATTAGCCTGGTTTTGGATTCGGCAGTTATTCAAACTAATGAAAAGACAAATTCATGTGAAAAAAAATAACAAGTCAGGTTAAGATCAGGGAATTTATTTGGAAGCCTTGCTGCTACATCTAAGGCATTTGATTGCAAGGAGCATACTCAATCTTCTATGGTATGCTTTATCTACAGCCTAAAGGAATATTTAGCTTTATCTCTTGTGTGCCTTCTTTAGGTAATAAATATACAAAGGGTGCTGCTTTAAGTTAACATTTACCTCATGATATTTATTGCTACCCATACTTATCTACTCATTTTCAGCAAAGTTCCCCCTCCAGATAAGTTACATTTTTAAACAAAAGTATTTAGGTAATTTGTACTGCTTTCTCCAATCATTCAATTCAATTTAAAAGTTACAGAAATTATAGCTGAGCTGAATTATTTCACACACGTACAAAGGAAAATGAAAGAAAAAGTAAGAACAGGAAGATAATTTAAATTAGCCAGTCAGTGTTTATAATTCTAATCCTTGAGTTTGCAACTAACCTGGATCTCCAAGAGAAACCAAACAAATCTTTATTGCACATTTCAATGTTAAGCCTAATATTTTTTAGTTAAAACTAAAATAACTGCAGTTTTTAATAAACAAGGGTACCTTCAGTAAGTCTACCTTCATCACCATCATCTAAAATTTTAATTCCATTAAGTTCTGTAAGGTTTTTCTACGAAGTAGACATCTGTGAGCTAAATTTCCATACAGCTGAGTGAGGGGACATTTGGACGTCCATTCCTCCTCCATGGTACAGCTGCTGCACAATGTCAGTCAGAGCTTATGACTTCACAATCGTTGTGTGCAACCACAGAACAGAGCATCACTTGTTGGGTGGAAAAATGGGATAACCATGGCACATTGCTCCAGTACTGACTGTTTTTGGAAGTGAATTGTGGACTCATACTCAGCACATCTTTCTAAATTTGCTTAAAAACATTCCATATGACTCAGTCTCCCATTTGAATATTAATCCCAATTTTCAACAATTTCATCTCCTGAACATGGCAATAAGTATCAATTACCAAATGTGACCTTGAATATTTGCAATATAGGCTGTATAAAATGAAACAGCTGGTTTAACTTTAAAGATAAGCCGGTAATCTCTTGCCTCTGAAATAATAAGTCTCCCAATGGTGTTTGGCACATCTGATAAAAGAGTCAAGCAGTAGATCCAGGAGCTGGAATGTGTAAGCAATCTTCATCCCATCTGTGGATGCATGCCATAGATGGGTTGGCCAAAGTTACAGATGTGATTGACTTGCTACCTAAATTGCCCTCCTTCAGAAGCTGATGATTATGGGATGTAGAGCTGCATGTTGAGAAAGTCCAGATTGGCTAATGGTGATTTCCTGCTGTGCCTTTGACACCGCTTGACTCTAAATCAACAAAAGGTTCCTTCTCTATAGCAAATGTCTAACATTTTCATTTGACAATGCTAATTGAATACTTCCTCCTCAAAATTTGAACACTGCCATAGAAGATGTAATTGTATGTTGACTTTCAATAGTGAAGAGTTAATTAGCATTCAACAGTTCAGGGCAGAATCAAGTTTCATGTACACAAAAGGCAAAAAAACCTTTTTCAACATCCTATTCATTTAACATTAATTTCAAAGAATAATGAGAGGCCATGCGATAGACCAAGGTGTTATTGTCTTTCAGGTCAGGTTTGTTTGCTGAGAAAGGAAGGTTTAATTTGACTTCATCAGCTAAAACAGTGTCAGCTGTGTTTATTACTAAATGATTGAAACATCTAGACAATGAACTCATAGATACTCTGACTAGACTATTTTCCACAATACTGGTAGGAAACAAGAAACCCTTCATTAGGAAGGATCACAGAATTTAAAGAGAAGGAAGAAATAATCAAGCCAGGAAGGTATCTGGTGGTAGAAAACACAACATATTTCTTCCTTGTGCAACTTTGTTCAGTGATTAAACAACACTACCATTTGTGTATTCCTTGTGTTTAACTATATACTAAACCTGCTACACTCTTCAAAACACACAGCTTTCCCTTGACAGGGATTTCTTTTTGTGCCAAACCATGTGGTGGTTTTACACTGCTAACAAATGAGAACTAGTGAGATCAACAGCTCATTTTGGGCTATGATCTAAGACAGTATGAACAGTGTTCTCTAGAAATGCATTGCTGATGTTCCTTTCCATTGCACTGTGTATTAAAATCTTTTAACTAGTAGCTGTGACTACAGTCAGTGGAAAAGAAATGCTCATCAAGCTAGAAGGTAGAATTGAAAGGATAACCGTTTCCTCCTACTCAGAACAATCCATATTTCAAATAACAGTTTGAGTACAGCAGAACTCCCTCCTTAAGGCAATTAAAGCTCTCAAGTACTGGCCATATTAGAGTCCAAGTTCCAGTGAGGATACATTTCTGTAAATCCTTCTTGTTAAATAAAGGGTTTCAGGGTTTGTGCATAGTTTTTGTCATGCTGGAAACAGAATTTATATTCATAATGTCTTTTGGTTTGTAATCTACAAAATTGTGAGTTTCTTTTTCCTCTGTTTGTCCTTCCTGCCCCTCATCCCCCNCATACAAACAAATCTCTTCTAGATCTCCAACAGCAGGATAAGAGTGCCAATAACTCCATTCAAGATTCTTCCTCTGGTTGTTTTAGATATACATAGATCAGGGTATGCTACTACAAAAAAAAGTGCCACCAAAGTCAGATTGTTTCTCAGTCACATTATATGGAATTAGCTGTGTGTGTTTCAAAAATCAATCACTATATACAATGTTTTCTACTTCAAAAATATGGCCAAATTTAGAAAAGAAAGTTACTAAAATCATAATCCTTTTACGTTAATTAGTTTTGACATCCCTAGAGCAAGTGGCTCCCTATAATTCAATGGCCAGGGTAATCTGATATATAGCTTACAGTGAAAATCCTCTCTGTCATACTGAGGGATATTGAACTGAGGAAACTCTGTAATCTAATAGTTTCAATATCCAGATCCTAATTTCTTGCCATTTGACCACTCCAGTATTTTGAAGACTAGACCAGGTTTCACAGGAGATATCAACATTAAGGAATCTTAGTCTGAAGAGTTTATGGAAGAAAATTCTCAAACTGGAGTTGATAGTAAGAAATAATGTTCAAAATCTCTTGCTCTGTTTCAAAGATTTAATATTTGACTTAGGATGTTTTAAGACCTACATAACTTTGACTTACACATCAAAGAACATGTTGTAACATCACCTCTCCTCAGTCTGCTGGAATTAGCCTTTTTCATATACTTTTAATGCCTAGAGGGAAAAGCATGGGGGGAAGAAAAGCTTTAAAAAATTACTATCGAGTCATTCTTTAAACCTTTTTGTTCAGACACTGGAGTTAAAAAATAAATTGGATGAGAACCTGACAGTTACTGACACACTAATAGTGAAAAAATGTTTTGATCCCCAGGAGACATTGTAAACAAGGTATAGACAAACACAGTATCTATACCTTCATAAAAAACCTGAAAAGCTAAAGCATGCATTAATTGAAGTAAGGGATAGCACAGGCATGTGGCTGATTAACAGCAGAACAAAAGTTTGAAGAGAGAAGTTTGACAATACTGGACAAGAAGATGATGAAAATTAAGGAAGACTGGAGGTGTGGGACATGAGAAGAAGACAAACTCAAATTACGTCAAGAATATGAACATGGAGAAGTGAAGCTTCCAACAGCTGTGGAGAAAAGTGAGCAGAAGAGATACCAGGAGGAATTAGTATTTCTGTCTCCTTAGAAACATTGAAGTTCAAACTGGCATTAGAACTTCAAAGGGGAGATATTAGAAAAATAACTCCATACTATCCAATCTGGAATTGCTGAGGTAAAAGTGTAAGTATGAGTGATCCACTTTAAGGGAGTCATTCCCATCCTGAGGTCATTAAAGAGAAAAGTAAGCAAAGCAAGACAAAAAGGAATGGACTACATAAGATTTTGAGACAGTGGAAGGAGAAGGCAAAGCTGGGTAAATAATGATCAGATTAGACAGAAAGAAAAAATACAGGTAAAAATAGGGCAAGAAGAGGGCTGTTGTAAGGCTGTGTCAGAGACTCCAGTAAGGTAGAGAATAGTTTATTTATAAAGCATGAGAAATAAATATGCAGAGTAATGCTTAGGAAGTTTAGGCAAAGCAAGGAGAATGAAATCTATCCAGGAATAAATCAGCCAGCTGAAAAAGAGAAAATGTGATTGCTCAGGTCCAGTTCACAAAGTTTTGGAGCTGGGTGATTAAATGTCCTTTCAGGCTTAACTTGCTGGGTTAGGTTTTGGAGGTGCAACTACAACAGCAGGAATACTTTGACTGAAAGACACGAATGCAAAGGTAACATATTCAATATGGTTATTAAATGCAAAGCCAAAAGAATAAGGAAAGGATCAGACTCAAGCTCACTTTGAATGTTGAAAATGTAAATCTAATTAGGTTATTATAGTCCGTGTCTGGTCCCTGATATCCCAAGCCGGGAAACAATGCTACCTTTTAACTGCTCCTGTGCACAGAGAGATTTTCCTTTAATTCATGCTCACAGGGGCAAAGTCAACAAAAATGCTCCTATGCTGTTCCCCACTACTGCCTTTGTCAGGCAATTACTGTGAAAGGAGTAATATAATAAAAAGGACAAAACAACTACTGTGTCTTTGGTTTGAACTGTACTGCAGCTCCTTTAGCTGTTTAAAACATTTCCTAGGTACCCTTGTTGAGAGTCAGCCTTGGCTGTGCTGACAACTCTGGACATTTTCAATGCAGTGCAGCAGTAGGAATCTTTCAAAGCCACAACCAGGACTTCTTTATTTAGTTATGTTTATTCCTGCTACCATGTTTTGGATTAGTTTGGATGTCAGAGTGATTTCATGCACTAAACCTGCAATATATTGAACAATGAAGTGAGGTAACAGCTGTGTTGTATGGTTAACCAAAAAATGTAAATCCATTACATATCTGTTGATGTTAATGGTTTTGGACAGCAAGCTCCCCTTTGAAGAATGGAAATATCCATGAAACCTGCTTATTTCTTTCCTAATCACTGTGCCCTATTCCTCCCTTCTCTCTCCATCTCCCTTCTCTCTCCTTAAACAAAGGCTCCAAAAAGCTCTGTTCAGCGCCAAAGCCCTGAGGAACTTAATTTCAACCAGAATTTAAGCCTATACATCAAGTCCTACACTAACACCCGCTCCTTATCAAGTAAATCATTAAACTTCAATTCCAATATGAAATTCCATGTGGATTCTAAAGCAAACTCTCATTTTAGGGTTTTACACAGTAATATTTGACAGTGTTTTTCTCATTCACTTAGTAACAAGTGATCTAAAACTCCTAAGACTTGGGAATTTGGGCCAATTTCCATTCAGAAAATATTCAACACCCACTTGAGCCCTTTCAATAGGTGAGACTTTTGTTTTCAAAGTCCTTTTCAAATAGGAGCTTCCCAGAATATACCCCTGGCCTCAGTGTATAAGAGGAGCTATGTAATTATTACCAGCCGGCTGACAGAAATCCTTCCATTCCTTCCTTTGAACTCTCCTCTGCCAACAAACTACTTGAAAACTACTAGAAACCCTTAGTGAGCAGTGAGGTTTGCTACGGAAGTTGACTGAGCCTGCTGAAGGTCTTTCAACCCCTTAAAAATCTGAATTTTGCTGCCTTGAGGAGGAGAACTAAGAGGGTGAGAGGCACAGTCAAGGAGGCAAGAGCCAGGGTGTTTTTGTGGAAGCCACTCTGAAAGAGCACTTTTTCCCAGGGAGCTGGCAAGGTCGTAACTGTAGTCAGTGGGATTCAGGAAGAGGCTGTTTTAATAAAATCACTCACAGAATCATTTGGGTTGGAAAGGATCTTAAAGACCATATCATTCCAAACCCCTTGCCATAGGCAGCAACACCTTCCACTAGATCAGGGTGCTCAAGGCCCCCTCCAGCCTGGCCTTGAACACTTCCAGGGATGGGGCAGTCACTGTGCCAGTGTCTTAACACCCTCACAGTGATGAATTTCTGCATTACATCGATCTAAACGTACCCTCTTTCAGTTTAAAGTCATTACCCCTTGTCCTATCACTACACACCCTAAAAAGTTCCTCTCCAGCTCTCGTAGACCCTTTAGGCACTCAAGATGCTGTAAGTTCCTTCCTTTCTCCAGGCTGAACAACCCCAGCTCTCTCAGCCCATCTTCACAGGAGAGGTGCTCCAGCCCTCAGAATATCTTTGTGGCCTCCTTTGGACTCAGTCCAGCAGTTCCATGCCCATCTTCTATTGTGGGCACCAGAGCTGGACATTGTTCCAGGTGAGATCTCACAAAAACAGAGCAGAGGGGGAGAATAACATCTTTTGATGCAGCCCAGGATATGGTTGGCTGATAATCAGTAATCACAGCCCTCGTACTCCTATCTTCCCCTGGGGAGCAGAAACAAGCTTTGGTTTCCCAAGCTGGGCAGAGAGGTCATGGCCTTCCTGGTGCTCCCAGCACTTCCTTCTGCCCTGCCCAGCTGTCTGCTGGAGTCGCTGCTGGATACAACAAATCTTTCCTTGGTGTCACGGCACCACCACACTGCAAACCCGGGTTCTATGTTCTAAGGCAGTGCCATAAACAAACCATATTTTGGGGAGCTTATTCATATATTCTGCCATCCTCCAAGTTTCCTGAATATTTATTAATGCTTAAAAACAAACATCCAAGGAGTTTGTGTCGCACACAGCCAAGTGTTGGGAATCCTGCTCAGCTTCAGCTGGCAGATGCTCATTGCGACAGAGCAGGGACACTGCTGTTTGTTTTTAAATATTAGAGGAGACACTTTGACTATCATCTCACCAGATAAACATTTGGCCTTGTTTTGTACTGAGAGAAGAGTTTCCTTGATGCAACAGCAGATTATGTAGCCATGCTCAAAGGCTCAGGAGGTGATAATGATTTAAAGTATCTGCCATAAACAATCACTTAGCCACAGCCAGGGGCAAGGGAGAAGAAAACATCAACGAAGTGAGAAGTGTCAGATTCCATCCTGGCAGGGGGTGGGAAAGAGATAACATCATCTAGGCCACAGTGTCTGCTCATAAACACCCCCTTTGAATTGGTCAAGTAAGCACAGAGTTGTGTTGTCCACCTTTGGCATGGCTTCAATAAATCAGATCTACAGAAAGATGTTTGACAGGCTTTTAAAGTCCATGGGGAGTGTTATGCTGAGGGAGAAGCTGTTTTTCTCAAACTGTAGAGTTAGACTTTTCAAAAAAGACAAACAAATCAAGGAGCCCCTTTCACAGATCAGAATGAAAAGAGCAAATCTCCAACTTTTAATACCAGTAAACAAATGCAAATTGGGAAAGTGGAAATGTTCCGAAAATATCAAAAGTGTGTAATGTGATTACAATGCTAATTTTTCACCATCTGTTTTACTAGCTGAAATTCTAGTCCAGAAGTTTTTTATTCTAAAAGCCTTTTTTTTTCAGTTACAGAATGTTAAAAATTTCTGAGAGACATTTCCTGAAATACACATTTATGAAAAAAAAACCAAACCCAACAAACATTTTCCATTTGTGGGTTCTGCATCTATATGAAAAGGCCAAAATTGTCCATTAAAAGTCTTTGACTAGATTCATTGCACCTCTGTGCAGAGAGCTGCCACAGTGATGTCCTGGCTCTGGCTGACTCCTCCAGTCCAGTCCAGGTAGCTGACACAAGGATTTTCAGGATGAATGAGGTCAGGTTGGCACATACAATCATATAGCAGGGAATTTCATTTGGTTGCCAGCATCAGAGCTAATAGCTCACCTCCTGACATTAAGTCAGCCAGTCACATTTCTTGTAACAAGCTTAAATTAACAAAGTGACCAGCACAGTGTGTAAATCTGAAACACAGACTATAAAACAGTGCTTTAATTCATATGATTGCAGAATTTTTGATCATGTATTAAAAGTGTTATAAATAGATTTACTGCCTCATGAAGCCATAGCCCTGGTCCTTTGAACCGAACAGCTTTTGCTGCCCCAGTTGGAGAAAGAATTAAATATGTTAATTATGACAACTGATTGTAGCTGTTTCAGTTATTTACAAGGGGGCTAAATACTTTTGATTGGAAATATTCTGTAGAAATTGAATTTACTTTGTGAAGCAGATGAATGAGAATCAACAGATTTAATACGGTTTTGACATTCTCCACTGAAGGCAGGAAAATGAAAACACTCCCAAGTAAATTAATAGGCAGGATGTTTCTGTAGATATAATTGCTTTGATTATCAATGCAGAAGACTAGCACGAAAACAAAAAGAAATCGTCTCTTTCTGCAGGGATTCCTTTACATACAGGCTTCCTCAGGAGTCATTGCAGCTTATTCAATAATTGCATGGCTATAAATTTTCTGTCTGTCTCCTGCAAAGAATAATATGGCTGCAGGCCTATAGGAAGAAACCCAAAACTGCACCACACCTTCCCGGATTTACCCATAAGTAGCTGTAGATGGCTTAGATACTGACAAGTGAGTTCCTCTCCTTTACTGACAAGATTTATAGGGAAGGAGGTAGGCCCAGTGAAAGGCTTCATTGTCTGCAAGTTAAATGCAAAAGTGCTTCATTTCTAGACATCCTGATTCCTTGGAGTGGGAATCAGAAATGTCTTAGTACAGCAGAAAGCAGTTTTCCAGTCGAAAATTTGGGGAGAATGAAGTACATTAAGAAATATTGTGTGGCAGGTGGGTCATTTACAACTACCTGATAGAAACAGGAGCACAGGGTTGTATCCAGAGAAGTCTAATACTTGACTGAAAGCTGCAAGCAGTCACCTTGTCTTTTTTGCTGGTCCAAAGCTCAGGACCTTCTCCTGAGAACAAGGGTCTGCCATGCCATGCCAGGAAACTGAGCATGGCTGCGATTTTGCCTACCCAACAAACCAGTTAGCTTTGAACATGAAAGACGAATTTGAAAAAACTGATAGAAGAGAATGATTCTGAGGAGAAAAGTCCTACAGGTTCTACAAATCCAGTATGTGATAAGCTGAAGGGTGTCAAGAATGATTTAATGAGAATAATGTGAAGAAGAGTGCCTGGTCCATTTGCTCCTGTGTTTTTATGTTGTTTAGCAGTACTGTTATTATCAGAGACACCTGTGGCTGGTAAGGTTTGCAAACACATCCTGGATACCTCATGTGAATGGCTCATGACTCAGAGATTCTCTGTTAATGTAAGAAGCCAACAGGAGATATTACTGTTATCAGCACTAACAAACCTACCACTGGGTGATGGAATGAGTTCTGCCTGTATGTTTAAACCCTCTTGGAGAAATAAAACTTCCAGCTGAGTCTTGCACAGCTGCACGATGATGCTCTGTATAGGGAAGAAGCACTGAGGGGTGGTGTTTGGGTGGTTTAGGTTGTGAATGGCCTGCATATGAAAATCTTTAGACTGTATGAACAACAATAGGGGGTTTTAGGTACTTCAAGGTTCCTGGTGTCATTCTTCTTAAGCATCTGTCTCTGGAGTGCCCAGCACAGGAACAGCATTGGCCTGTTGGAGCAAACCCAGAGGAAGCCACCAAGATGAGTAGAGGGATGGGGCACCTCTCCTGTGAGGAAAAGCTGAAGCAATTGGGATTGTTCCTCCTGGAAAAGAGAAGGTGACCTAATTGCAGCCTTCCAGCACCTGAAGGCAGCCTGCAAGAAAGATGGAGAGAGACTATTTACAAGAGTCTGTAGTTACAGGACAAGGGGGAATGGCTCCAAACTGGAAGAGTGTAGGTTTATATTAAATATTGGAAAGAAATTCTTTATTGTGAGAGTGATGAGGCACTGAAACAGGTTGTCTAAAGAAGTTGTTGCTGCCCCATCCCTGGAAGTGGGGCTTTGAGCAACATGGTCTAGTGGAATGTGTCCCTGTCCACAGCAGGGGAGTTGGATTAGATGATTTTTATGGTCCCTTCTAATCCAAGTCATTGATTCTATGATTCTACGATTCTACAATTCTTAGATCTATCTTTGAAACTGTATGACGGTTATGGAAGAAAGCCCCCTAGTGCTTGGTATGTTGTTTTGTGCCATTGGTATTGTTCTGAGGTCAACAAGAGCCTCGATCCCGATTATCTGTTCCCATGACTGCATGAAGTGCTGGTAAACCTCACTATCTTTGCTCTCTTGACCAGTGACAGGACCCGAGGGAATGGCCTAAAGCTGTATCAGGGGAGATTTAAGTTGGATATCAGATAAAGTTCTTTCACCCAGAGGGTGGTTGGGCGCTGGAACAGGCTCCCTAGGGTGGTGGTCACAGCGCCAAGCCTGACAGAGTTCAAGAAGTGTTTGGGCAATGCTCAGATGCATGGTGGGGTTCCAGGGGTGTCCCATGCAGGGCCAGGAGTTGGACTCAATGATCCTGATGGGTCCCTTCCAACTCAGCATATCCTATGATTCTTTTATTTCCATTCCTGCAATACTTAAAAAAACTGACACATCAGAGCAGCAGCATAACTCCCTCATCCTTAAAGTAGCAGTTATTGAGTGTCATGTACTTTAACAGCAAGCTTGTCTCTTTTCAAATGATCTTCTCTTCTCTCATCCTTTGTAAGGAATTTTGGCTAGACATGTTCCAGTTCTGCTGTCAGAAAAGTAATTGTCCAAAACTAATGGAGAAACTCATGCAAAGGCTGTCCAGTGAATTAAGTATCAAATATTGATGTGTTTTTCTTATCAGAAAAGAATACAGCTTGATTTTTAAAAAACTGATAGCACATATTCTTCATAAACCAGTTTGTTTGTCGGGTCACACAGCAGTACAATCATCTCTCATCTTCTGATAAAGTCACAGATTCATCTCCTTTATCATCAGCTGTCTAAAGGTTAGGCATCTGGCCCTAGTTCATCATCTGGGCTCCCCCAGTAGTCTCTGATGAAAGACAGACTTCCTCCTCATCCTTCATATACATCTGTCCTTGGAGAAGATGAATTGTCCTTTGTAGGTGCCTGCCTCTTCATAAACTACAGAGTACTGGCATGGCTGGCTTAAATTCAATGCCCAGCCCTTAGACAGCCGAAATGGGGTGACACGTATCTCACCTCCACACAGAGGACATGAGTTACTACTTCTGCTTCTGTTCTTTCAATCCTTTGAAAGCCATGTCAATAATTTTTATTTTTCTCTGAGTGTCCCTTGAATACACAGGGACAGGCACTTGTCTTGAAGGGATGTTATTCACTTCTGTTGAAGAATCCTCATCCTAGCATATCAACGTGGGCTCATGAAACTCTGCCTCTCCTTATGTGTGCCACCTTCAGGCTTGGTGGGTTTCAGAGTCTCTGCAAATCTATTCTCTTTTGACACTGACAGAAAATCCTCTTAATCCCTTGCATAAGGAAAAGAAGTAACAGCAAAACCCCCTGTAAACCCTCAAAAGAAAAGGTAGTTTTGGTACCAGACTTGGAGATAATCCCATGAAAAAGGTCCTGCTGTATTCTGTCCGCTCTCCTATCTTTCTGTTCTCTTGGATAGAGGGAGTGTGGATATTCATGTATCCCATTGTCCAGGAATCTGTCATTCAGATAAGCATGGAATTAGCCCCTCAGGGACAGTCTCAAGCAATCCCTCTTCCTGAACTAAAGGGGGATTTGAGGAGGATTTTTAAAAGTAAAAACTGCCTCAAGGGTCTAGAGAGCAGATGAAAGAATTCAAAAACTTCCACATTTTCTTCCATTAATACCTGGATTTTACTGCATCCCTGGTAAGCAAGGTAAAGTTTAAAATCTATAATCTCCTTCACAATTGCAGATGACAAGATCAGCAGATGTAAATGAATGCCATTTTTCTGTGGACCTACATACTATTTCTTCAGTTTGCTGCTTTACCCCTTTAATGGAATTCCTGATTTTTGATGGCAGTGATAAATGTAAATATATTTTTATAAGGTTGTTTTCTGATAATCTATTTAAATTAGGTGGTGGATTGTTGATTGGTTGGTTGTTTTTCTTTTTTCTTTTTCTGGCAGAGTGACAAACATTGGTTCTTGTTGGCTTTTGTGTTTAATTTTCAGATTTCAACAGCACTGAAAGGTCCTCTGCATTTTTAATGAGCCAGCCACATTCTTATTTTATATGCTTAACTTCTGGCATCTGAATGTAAGTGTGTTCAAGGATCAAAGTCTCTGATTTTGACAGCTCTATTTCAATTTTTTTTTTTAACTGAAGGTTTTATGCTGTTATGTAATTTATGTGCACTGTGTATCAAAGCTCTGTTGACGACACAGGTAAAAACATGTTCTTATAGAGAAAATTAATCAGAGTGAAACTTTGGCTGCTGGGGAGGCAGGAAGTGATCCAGGACTCTCAGTTCTAGTTTCAAGCTAAATCTGGTGGCTCCTGTTGCTCCTTCAACTCAGTGTTTCCTGCCTCCTCCTGATCTCACTCCCTGTTACCAGCACACATCACCACAGTATGTGAGGTCATGCAGTTCTGGGTTAGTCAGTCTTGCCCCACTCCTGTATCTCTGGAGCAGACTCATCCCTGAAAAAGCAGTCTGGAGTAGACGTACAGGGCTTGCCTGATGAGAATGTCCCACAAGGCCACTTCAGACACAAGAAGCAGAAGATGATGGTAAATGAGAATGTCTCCAGAAGAAACAGAAAAGAGCAAATAAGCTAAGTTAGTTGCTGACTACCATTGCCTCTGAGGCAGGTTAGTTCCAGGAAGATCAGAGCATTGGAGAAAGCAGGGGAAGGGAAAAGTGAATGAGCAAAGTAACACACAAGGAAGAGATCATTATGGGGACACTTCAGAAGAGAGAGGAGTAAAAAGGTACAGCGAGCAGTTTTTCAGTTAAAACTTTCCCCCTGTTGGACACCAGAATTTTCAACAGAAAGAAACCCCAAATGCCCATTTTCACATCATTCCTGATTTAAGCATCAGCCTTTTCCTACTGCAAGATAAAACCTCTGCTCAATGTAAGCCACTAAGCAAGCTGTGGTTAAAGTACCCCACTGAACTGAAATGGAGAGAGCTTTGATCACAATGTCTGTTGGAATTGTTTTCTGAGCGTTTGCTTTCCCTTCCCAGGTAGATCAAACATAAGGATATCATTCTGTGTTTGAGATAATAAAGACCTTGCTGGAAGGCAGACATCAGCTCAAACAAATCTCTTCATTAACGTGGTTAGCACACTTTTGCTCTGGGGCTGCCTCTGTCAGCTCAAAGGACAGGATGAGCCAGATCACAGCAAACTACACCCATCTCTGTATACACACTTCTGCATATTTCACATAAACTTCTTGTCTGTACTACTGCATCTCATCTACAGTAAAATTTATAACGAAGTAAATCTGTTTTCTTATTGATGGATCCTTCACAGCTGGGGTTTTAGGGTGAGCTTTGACAGAAATTCTCCCTTTAATGGGTATCTTCATTATGTCTCCCTCTATCTGGTGAATTTAAGCCTTCAATAAAGTCTTTCACTCTGTGGAAAACAAATACTGTTTCCCTCGTTAGTCAGCTGCCTCAACACATGAAAGGACAAAATATCTTTGAGAACTTCAGATCTCTGTCACAATGCACTGAATTTGACAAATGGATTCAAAAGATATTGTGAGGAAGGGGATAAGACAAAATATGTAGGTATACATTAGTGATCCCATAAACTCTCTTTTCTTAAGAGATTAAGCTAAAACATCAATTTGCTGCTCTCTGAAGCTTTCTTCTCTCTAGTACAGGGATCTTCTTTGGAGTCAAGAGAATAACCTTCTGACCTTGAGCCACCTCCCTGACTAACAGCTGGCCCATACAGCTAATCCTTCAATTTCATGAGCTGACCAAAATAAAGCCATAATTATGCTATTTGTATTTTCTCTGTTCTACAATTTTAGGCCATCCCTAAAAGACATGTGCCAGATGTTTGAGAAAGACACAGTGTGCTTATGGACAAAACAAGTTTTCCAAAAGGTGAAAAATAGAGAAAAGAATTCACCTTTCTGAAGTGAATACTTTCACCTATAAAATGGTATATTATTTAATATGTCCCTGTATTTCCAAGGATTCACAGCTTTTGTCTTCTGTTAGATTTACTTTTACAATCAATGTTGTGGTTACGGTGCTGTGCTAGAAGCTATGAAATCACAAATAAGAAATCAAATCTTAGGCAAACAGTTAAGATAATATGCACATCTCAGGAGCATAATCCAAGTATTTATTTCCATGTGATCAGCTAATTAATAATATAATCCAACATTATGTTCAAAACAGTAGGGCAAAAGACAAGTCGTGAGATCTCGTTGTGCTTTTAAACAATGATTCCTAGGTGTTTGTGGTTGGACCAAACTGGTAAAATCTGCCAAGAGTTAAGGGATGCATGCTGGACATCCTCCCAAGGAAACCTATTCACCTGCAGCCCATGGTATGTCACTGTGTACACCAGCCTGGGTATGAGGGCAGCACTGATACTTTATCATCCTACCCAAGCAGCTCTGACACTCAGCACGGCCCAGATCAGCAATGCTGAGCTAACACTGATCTGCTGAATCTGCCTCTGGACCCAGCTCTGGGGACTTTGGCGTCGTTCTCTTTCAAAAATGAACAAATCCTCTCCCTCCAACCTAAGTGAAATGGCCTCAGAAGGGGGAAATAGATGTTGCTTCTGTAGAAGATGAGTGCTGGCATCCTTGCAGACTTCCTGACAAACAGTATGGGGAGCACTGCTAAACTCTCCTTTGTACTTCAGCATGTAATTAGTATAAATGCAGCTCTTTGAAATGAACTGGCATTTTGTATGTTATTCATTACACATCTAAAAGCTTCATACTTTTAGCTCAGAAGGATAGTAAAGTTACTAAATTGCCCATGGCACACCATCACTGTAAACATTGTGAACCAATACTTTACAGATTAAAAATGTCACTGAAATTTTAGCTGTGAGGAGAAGCAGTTTCTTTCATGCAGTATAAATGACATTTTTACCCTGAAGAAGAAAGGAATTGTTGTTCTGCTATTACAAAGTAGCCATGGGAGGAGGGAGAAGAAAGTATGTTGGGGAAAAATAAGGTTAAGGGACATAGAATGGGCCAAGGGGATGCTAACATCCATTTTATTGTGATTTTCTATGAAAGGCTTCTGTCTTTTGTCATTCCTCCCTTTCTGTGAGGAGTAATCTCTTAATTTCATTGCTGTTGCAGAAGATGTGTTCCCTCAGGGGTTGTCCTGGTAACACACTGGCAGGTTATCTACAAGATAACCAGAAGTATAGAAATGAAGTATGCCTAGCAATTACAATTTATAACTTACAACTATAATCATTATATCAATAATGTTTTTGTGGCCATTTCTCTTTTGTGTTTCTCTCTCTGTGCCAAAAAGTAGAAATTACATAAAATAATAATGTTTCTAGTTTTGTTCCATTATCATCAGTGGTGATTTCTCTTTGGTTTCTATGAGAAGAAAGGCATAAAATGGTACACTTTTAAAAATGTCACTGAATGTTTCTTAATGCATTTTTAACTTATGGAAAAAATATGGAAGCTAGAAATAGGAAAACTCTGAATTGAAATAGTTACGTCTTTTCCTGTCACTCTAGAGTCATATATTTCCAATGTTTTGTCTAGCTTAAAACAAACACCTTTCTAGTTTCAAGCCAGTTTCCAACAGAAACCCAAAATAAGCAATGTAGAAGGCAGAAAGAACACAGAAGCAATTGTAGGCTGAGCAGATGGGAAGAGAAAGCACCTAAAAGACAGAGGTGAAGGAAATGCCTATGATAGTCTCCTATTTCAGTTTTCAGAGGATTTTCCAAGCTTCCCCACAGTGTTAGTCAGCACCCCATCATTTCCCTTCTACATATGGTAACAGTGGGTGAGCTAACTCTGAAAAATGCATTTTCTCCCCTAGTTAGTGAAAGGCAACTCCGTGGGCCCTGCTTGGTGACACTAAATGTCAAACACGCCTTCACTCCCACATGCTCCACCCAGCCTTGCAGGAAGGGAGCCAAGTGGGAAGGTTTGTTCGAGCAAATATGTGGCAAGGACAAGCAAGACAAGAAACTCAGTCTTTTTCTGAGTGTCTCCATTGCTTTTCATCCTCAGGGAAAAAAAAAACCAACTTAAAAATAAAAAGCTATTCCTTTCACAGAGAGACATGGCTATTATTTCACCCATTAGGCAAAATGGTAAGAAGGATGTCAGAAGCTTACTGAGTTTATGTTTGATCAGCTTTGACATTGCTGTCCTATGCGATATTACTCTTAATTATCAAATCTATTTATTCTAATAAATAGATTAGCAGCAGATGCTAAGATAAATGCAAATTCACAGCAACTACTACAATCATGTGATTTTCCCCTCAGTGGTGGAGTTCCATTAAGAGAGTGATTTCTGATATCTTAGGGGGCTTAAACAAAAAGACCTAACTGGAGATGAGAGCACTGCTCTGCCGTCTTGCCTGTGTGACAGACTCAGCACCAGAAAAACAAGGGAAGGTTTTTGGGCTTCATTTTCTTACCTGTAAAATGCTGTTATTTGGCTGCCTTCCACACAGAGTGCAGACTGGAGTCTCCCATACAGAGAGGGAAGGATCTACATGAGCCATAGGGCTGCAACTCTGGTCCTGAAAAGGCTTGAGCACTCTCGAGTGTATTTTATATTAGGTAGCACAATCCTTTTAGTCATTTTTGTCTCTGTTCGCTGGAGACTGCTATTGTCTCATTTCCTCAATTTTAAGACTTTATCTGCTGTTTGTAATCCTTTTTAGAGCTAGCTAGCCTGGATGGCCAACTTGTGGTAGTGTACATTACAGGGGTCAAACCTGAAACTTTTTCAGTTCATTTCGAGTATGAATCATGTAAAAAGTAATTTCTATTTGAAAATTTCACATAGCAGGACCCATATCATACTTTGTTCAAGTATGTGACACCTTCATAAGCTTAGGGCTTTACAGTGCTGTAACCTACATGCAACCTTCACACACAGCTTCTGAAGATAGATGCAAAACACATGTACCCTTAGATGTTATATTATACTGTATGAGTAGCAGGCTATATATGTTAGACCAATTAGTGACGTTTTAGTCAGCTGTGCTTAGTTAACATGTCATTAAATGGCCAACAACAACCACATAAGTGCAGATTGTCAGGGTTTGATTATACTTCTCTTTAGTCAAATAAAGTTTTGTCAGACCTTTGATGTATCCCTAACTCTCTGATGGTTTCCATATTTACACCAGCAGGCACAGCAATTCTCAAACTGCTGCTCAGTTCCCTAAGGGTACCATTTCTTGCCTTTTTGGACACCTGCAGTGCTCTCCAGTAGGTTTATCCTTTCACCAGCTACTGACTCTAAGTGAAACTACATCAGTATGGATTGAATTTAACATGAATATATGCTAAGAATTGTATATCAAGAGATAACATTCCTGCTATTGTAACCTAAGCAATGGCAGAAGAGATTTTTCCCTAATTTAGGGAAACAGTATACAAAGTATAGAAAAAGTCCAAATTTATTGTTTTTCCCAGGCAGCTAAAGCATTGATCATCTGCTAAAGCAAACAAAACCAGCTCCCTTCAAGAGAATAGAATAATAAAATTTAAAAAGATAGTGTTTGACAGGTATTTAGTATAATTCAACATGTTGTTTTTCAGCACCATCAATCAAAATATATCCCTTTTGTGTCTTTCTGTCTTTTGTCAGCTGAAAAGTTTAGATTTTCATGGAATTATGATATTTTTTTCTTTAGTAGCAACACTTAAAAAAAAAAAAAAAAGTAAAGAAAGAATGAAATCCAGCAAAACAAAATCCTCCAGGAAATAAGAGATGTAACCTGCAGGTATCAACACTGTGTTCCTTACCCAAAATCCAGCCCAAGATGGGGCGATTTGTAGGATGAAACTTCAAACTAGTTGTAATCTGACAGGAAGCCCCTTGGCATTAGTGCATTCCCAAACCTTATCTTCTGCTTTAGGAAAACAGTTGTGGCTTAGTGAAAAGTAACAATTTGTGTGCCTTGGGACTGCTTCTCTAAGCAAACCAAAAGCACAATATTTAGGGACAATAGGTGACTTGCTTCAAATTCACACTTCTGATGTGAACTAAAACACTAATGATGATGTACTTGGAGGGGTCATGAGGTCACACAGTACAGTTTCTGTGACAAAACATCCCACTAGCCAGCTGCTGATGGAAAAAGTACAGCACTGTTTGTGGGGGAGTATCTTAAAATAAAATATCAGCAGTTTTGGTTTACCTTAATCTTCTGCTCTGTAAATTGTGATCTCTGAGGAGCTGTGTCATGAGCAGTCCCTCTGCCTGGGTGCCCACTAACCCAGAGGCAAAAATACTCTCCCCTGCTTGCTCTTATTTACATGTGAAGTAGAATGTTTCCAGGCCAGGAGATAAGAGGTTACCCTGCAGACTTTTGGGATTTAAGGGAAGAAGGAGAGCATGGCTCCCATTCCCTCTGACTCCATGTGACTCCATGCTGGGCAGAGCCAGCAGGGTGGAAGCAAACTCTCTCCTCCTGCCTTTTTGCCTGTGTTGATGATTTCTGTAATGCCAAGGCTCCCAGCTCCACGCAACTTCTGTGTGCATTTCTCCGTATGAGGTCCTGCCGTGGCAGCTGTTCTGTGTGTGTATGCTCATTTCAACTCCTACATTTGCACAGCTGAATCCTGTATGTTTGAAAAGTGAAGTTTTTACTGGAAACACTGTCATAACCTTAAGCGTAGCAGCATGAGTGATGCTTCTATAGCACTGAGGTAATTTTTATAAGGTAAATAAATTCTAGTTACTGATGTTACAGAGGGTGCCACACAAAAGGGATAAATTACTTTGGAGATATTCTGGCTTCTGCTGCTCAAAATGGCAACTTTTACTGTAAGTGAAGAAAAGTGTATATTTGTTCTCTTTATGTGTCTCTTTCCCCATTACTCATGTTCTTAATGAGGGATGACAGCAATAAGATCTGCTGTTAATATTGCAGCTATATGATAGCTGTCTTCCACAGACTGCTCAGCCAGTGAGTCACACATCGTCCCAGCAGGTGCACTGTGAAACACATATTTTCCCCACTGTTTTAGAGGCCATTGTATTAAAATACTGAAATGAGCTGGAACGACAGAACTGAGTTACTCACACTGCCCTGCACTTCAGCAGCGGTTCTGTTCTGGGATGTTAAAGAGATGTGATCATGTGGGTTCTGGAATGAAATCTTTTTATTATTGCTATAGTAACATTGGGTTGGGTTTTGTTACAATATGCAGAGGAAATGCAACTTAAATATTTTTCTGTGTGCTTCTGTACAGAAAAAGATTGCAAAGACTCTCAGTTTAGCAACATTAAGGATTTAGTTTCCAAGTAATAAGTTCTTAAATTGTCTTAGCACAAACCCAAATATTTAAATAAATACTGCCTGAGGATGTTTATTAATTCACCTTAATATTAGCTATAGACAGGCTCTGATATCATCTGACAGCTTTCTCATAAATTGTTTTCAAGTATTCAGCTTGACTTATTAAATTACTAGATGACATGCTTACTCTTCAGGACAACAGAGAGACCGTGGAAAACAATGTACTTTAAATTATGTCCATGTTGAACCCACTGTGTGTAAATGAGAGCAGCTCAAATTTTTCTAGTTTTATAACTCTGTGTCTTTGTCTACACTATGTATTTGTCATAAAAATGAGCTGGGTCTTACATCATACCATGTCTCCTGATCACATTTTTAAAGACTTCTGCCTGGGCTATGTTGATCTCTGGTTAAGGTTTGGAAAGGTTTGGTGGCCCAGAGTAAAGGTGTGCTGGTCCATGGGCAATACAGCTGTCACAGCTGTTCAGAAAGCTGTTTCTGAGTGCCTTACAGATACTGTTAGCTGCTTTCTTCTTCACTGAGGAGCTAGGTGACAAGCATGGTCCTCCTTCCTTAAATTTTGGGAGATAAAAGGACCAGGCAGCAGAGGGGACATGGAACTGTGTATGATCATGCTTCAGCCTTGGTAGCAGTACTGGAGGGTCCCAGAACTGCTGATGAGAAATAAAACATCTGGGAGAGATCCTCCTCAATACTTTGGTGCTGTAAGTGTACTTTTGAAAATTATAGATAAATTAACCATTTCCACTAGCCATGCAAAGTGTGCAGCAAGCCCAGCTTGCCAGAGAGAAATAAGACTACTGCATACACAAATTGATTATCTTACACACAGATAGACTAAGAAAGGATGACAGCCTGTAGCACCCTGTATGGCTTTCCCTGCCACCAGAATATCTCATGTGGCCTGTCCAAAAAGGCTGAGCAAAAGATTTGGGCTGGAGTTAGCCAAGGCCTTCTAAACACTTGAGGGGTGAAAGCTGAATCATTAGTTTGAGGTTTTTCTGTGGGTTTTTTACTCAAGTATGTAAAAATACATCATGCTGACAGGATTCACAGATAGGACTCCCTTTTCTCATCCAAGTATCCTAACCAAGAATTGAGCTTCTTTATAAACAGTGCCCCAGACTCCCCAGGTAAGATGTAGAGTGCCATTGCCAAGTCATCTGTGGAAGATGCACCAGCAAAGTTAACAGGTACTGCTGTGAATCCCTGGAGACTGAGCAGAAAACTGAACCCAGAGGTCTCATTAGAGCTAAGGATTCAACCATGTATTTTACGAGAAGAGCAGGCACCCCTAAACACATTTGAAAATAAAGCTGCAGATGTGTCCAAAACTTTCAGGTGAAAGAAGAGCTGTGGTTCCAAATACTTACAGGAATGACTGATTTAATTTTCCTTGCTCTGGTCATCTTTCCCATATAATTGCTTATGTTATCTCCCAACTGTTTATGGAAAAAAAATGTATATTTATTGACACAGGGACCACCTTTACCACATGTTTGCACAGTACATCACAACTTACAATACTCTCTACCTGTGTGTGCTGTACAGGGTCACCCTTAATTCCACATCATGTTAGCAGAGTATTCAGCTAACTCTGAAGGCTTTTGCACCTCCAGAGCAGATGTAGCTGCTGATTTTATCTACACCTCAGGTATATAACCATGGCCTCGAGCCAATGTACACACAAAATACATGAAAATTAATGTGGAGTTGATCCTGGTGTTGGCAGCAAAGAGGCAGCTCCTCTTGGCTCTTATTTGGAAACATTCAGCTAGGCATCAATGTATGCTCCAATGTAAGCTTCCCGGAGTTACTGCAAGAATTCTGTTAACCACAAGCAGGTCTGGTTCACTACTCACAGTTCCTCCTGGTCTCGCAACATACAGGCAGAACCATTTATTGGATTTATACATGACAGAGCTTGTGAACTCCTAAAGGTGTGGACTGTATGCTGTTTGTGGTCCCCACACCTACAGGAGACTGCCCATGAGCATGTATCTGTAACCCATAGACTTCACTGGAATTTTTCATGGGACCATTTCACCCTACTGATTAACTTGACTCATTCTGTGACCCCTTTTAGAATGAAACAGATTCTTGGGATGTGATGCAGCTGCCTAAATCTGTGTGTCTTATCACATGAGATGCTGGATGTTGTTCAAGACAGGAGCAGAAGAGACATGGGCCCCTAAGGGACCCTTGGCAACCTCATAGAGGGACAGTAGGTGAGCAGGCAGGATCCCTGGAGCACCACAGATGATATCAGCTTCCTGTGAATAGCCAGCTGATCAAGCCAACATCCTAATCGCTTAGTGATGCCAACAGAGTTCACCAGGTGACCAAAAAGGTGAGCAATTTATGGAGAGCTGCACATCTCCTTGGCCAATGTGTGCTAGATCACTAGTGGTGAGAGGGAAGTGTCCAAAACCTGCAGTCAGACATCAATATTGAGTATCTTGGTCTGTGAGCAGGACCCGTTTCCTGAAGTTTCTTCTCTTCATAATCCACACCTACATTAGATGAATGCCATACATCCTACAGGAATGAAGTTAATGATGCAGTATAACACCAATTATGCGCTGTCTTTATGATTTCCAAGTGTAAAACATCACTTCTAAGAAATGGCTAAAATATATAATGAGCTCTTGGATTTATATTGTGGATATGGACATTTCTCAACTCCAGTGTTAAGACTATATTTCTCTTCTAGGCCAGGTAGGGTCCTGCAATTTTGTCCTGATTTTGAGGCATATTCAGATGTCCTTTGGTAGATCTAGCAGGTACACTGAAGCTGTCTAGCAAATACCTTGAGCTGCCTGTGACTCTCCATGACCTAGTGTTCATCATTTCTGCAACTGAGATGTGGTTAAAGATCAGGTAGGAGCAAAATGGGCTGAGTGGCTTTGAGGGATGTAATGAGCAGTTTGTGTGGCATTTACTGATGTGGGAAGGATAGCCAGTTTGATGAGAGAGTTCATAAAAAACAGAAAGAGGCAGTGGTATCCTAAACTACCATTGCAGCATCCAAAAAGGCAGGACTGATTATAGTTTGCAGTTCTGACCAGATCGGGGCATGAACCAGATTTTCACTGTAAGTTTGTGCAGCAGTTAACACAAAGACATACTGGCCTCTTACCAGGAATCCCAGTACCTCTCACCAATGCAATGAACAGCCTTTGGAGTGGCTGAAAGACCAGGCCATCTCGAGTGGTGTTCTATTACAGTTTTGCTCTGCTTAACCCCCTGACTTCAGTACCTGCTTCCCTTTTCCCAGCACTGCTTGCTTCTGCCCATGTTTCACCCACTCATTTGCTCATGCATCTACTTGAGTGGACAGATTGGGAATGAGACGATGGTTAAAAGCAGGGTATTTATTTATTTATTTATTTATTTATTTATTTATTTATTTATTTATTTTTCAGCGATAACAGGTATGTCAAAGGACTGGGAGCAAATCATGGATTGGGAAGGCGGAAAGAGGAAAGAAGCAGTATTTGTTCAATACCCACTCAACCACTGCTGTCATGCTCACAGGCTGCTCTCCATGAAGCTGAAAGCTGCACTAGCCAGTCTCTGCTTTTGTGTGGCTCATTTCATGATTTAAACTCTTGAGTTTTCACATCTCTCTGCACTTGCCAAAAAAAGGAGGGTTGTAAAACAGGCTGGAAAAGCCCTGCATACTGCAGGGTTTACAATTTGTAATAGCTCTGGTATGTTTGTCTTCAGAGATTAATTTTACAAAGCAAACTGGAGCACGTTTTGTGTGTTTGTGCTTACTGCTCTCCTGGTGTTCGTTTTTCCCCACAGTAAGTGCTTGAAGTAAACTAATGCATCTCTAATCCTACCAGTGATTCCTGCCCTCCTTGTCTGTGTCACACAGAGGGTTTGTGCTGGCTGGAGGAGCCTCCTCCTGTGGTTTCACTTGGGTCCCCTTCTTCCAGCTTTCTGCTGAGGCTCAGCACTCTGGGGGTGTGTAAAGCCTGTGCCATGAGCTGACTCCTGACTCAGCGTTATGGCTGGGTGGACACAGGCCTTTGTGGTCACCCACCCTGTCCTGGTGACTCAGAGATAAAAATTCATTCCCTTCCTGAACTCTGGTGTTTACAGCCTGCCAAACTCCAGCTTGGAGCATGCTCTAAATCTCAGAGAGCACAACATAAACAAAAAAATGCAGCCCAGTACCAGTCCAAGCAGGGCTCCTAATATTATACTGCTCTTTCTCAGAGTATGGAGTATGTGTGAGTAATAAAACCAGCTTACACTGATCACACTATCCATCTCTGAGCTAGAAATCTTTTTTTTTTTTTTTTCCTATAGTAGCCACCACCACAACCATAAAGTACTTACAGAGGTTTAGATTGGATATTTGGAAAAATTTCTTCACCAAAAGGGTTGTCAAGCACTAGAATAGCTTGTCCAGGGAAGTGATTGAGTCATCATCTGTGTAGCTATGGCACCTGAGGACATGGTTTAGAAGTGGACTTGGGAGTTAACAGTTGGTAACAGGTTAACAGTTGGACCTGATCACCTCAGAGTTCTGTTCCAGCCTAAGTAGTTCTGTGATTCTCCTGCACAGCAAACTGCATTTGCAGAGTCATGCTGCCACTGGGCTTTGACAATGATTCCAGTCTCCCATATGCAGCTGGAAAAGCATCTCTAAGCACCAAAGCAAACTTACTGTCTTTTCATTTGGGAAAGTCTTGGTTGTTTTATTTTCAC
The DNA here is from genome assembly GCA_013396875.1 of Vireo altiloquus. Classification (NCBI taxonomy): domain Eukaryota; kingdom Metazoa; phylum Chordata; class Aves; order Passeriformes; family Vireonidae; genus Vireo; species Vireo altiloquus. The sequence goes on from VZRF01000941.1 coordinate 32,860, forward strand.
GAAAATTAGGGTTTTTTTTTTATTACTACTAACATGAAAATAGCATTTGTCCGCTGTGCTGAGATCTCATTAATGGTATTAGGAAATATCTGTATATTTGAAGTAAGAGCTCATTACACCAAGACTCTCTATGAGTAATAAAGGTCAGGAGCATTGACTATCTAAATACAACAACAGAAAACTGAAAAGAAAAATGATATTGTATCAATAAAATATAAACATAAAAAAAAAAACTACAGTACTCCCACAACCTAAATTCTTAGTTACTGTAGAAAAAGTTTATCTGATCCACAGATTACCCACAATAGCAGTGAATTAGGTGAGTCCGAGGAGAATTGCCTGTGTCAACACAATTGTTTGAAAGCAGAGCAGCTCTCCTCTCCCTCATGCTAAAAATTATTTATTCACTCAGTATGTGGGTTTGGGGAACTAATGCAGTTTGTAAGTTGGACTTTGTTCATTCAAGAAATAGTAATAAATTTGGAGATGCTGAAAGCAAGTGCTTTGTTAATTGCTCGACATGAAACGGCAGTTCAGAAACTTGAGGAAGGGGAAGAGATTTCATCCCCTTGCAGGTGAGTGCAACACTGCTCACCTAAAATTGTAGGACATTTTACCTTGGATGAGAGCAAAACCCAGATATCTGTCTTCTGTGTACATACTTAGTCATCAGCTTATAGATATCTTCAGGCTCTGGTCCAGTGACAAGAAAATTGAGATGCATTTGTAGGAGTCTCTGTGACATCTCTGGTCCATGGATTCAGACTGATGCTTCCCTGGATGCTGCTTTTAGCTTGAAAAAGTGAAAAGCACGTACAAAAAATGGACATCTTCTCTTTGCCTTGGTCAAGCATGTCTGATGGGTTACCTCAAGCTCCCAGCAGACCTGCAGAATTTAAAATAGTTGCAGGTGATGACAGTAGGCAGATTTTCTCTAGCTATGGTCTGGCTCCATCAAGTTTTTGGCTTACTTCTCCAAGACTCTGGAATCAGGCATTTTCTCTCAGCTGCCCACTATTATCTGAACTCCACCCAGACCCGGACAATCCTGGTCATTCTCACGTACACAGCTTGACTGAAGGCTGATCTTATAGAGATTCTTTAGAAGAGAATTGGAGTCAACATTTTTTTTGTGTTCTATGAGATGCAGAAAGAGACACTGAGACACTGCCAGACCCTTCCACAAAATGCCAGCAGAGAGTCCCTCACCACATCTAGGTACTCTCCATGCACAACACTAAGAACTATACTCATAATAAGGCTGCTGCCTTGTTTTTCTCCTTTCTCATTTGCTTTCCACTATAAACACGGTGAGGTCACAGCCCGGTGTTGTGGATCACGGCGGGTGCCCTTCCTTCCGTCCCTGACTTGGATTCCACAGGGCTGTAGGCGCACATCTGGCCTCTCTCAGTGCCAACACTTCCCTCTCATTTAGCCACCACGAGTGGGCACACATCCCTCGGTGGTTGTGGTCAGCCCTCACAGTGCTGTGGGCTCACCCTGTGATGCTGCTGTTCGGCTGAACCGAGGACCTCTGACTGCTGTATGGGCCTGGACAGATTTAGCTTTTTTAGATCTGAGATGGAAGAGAGATGGAACCTTAATAATGGCAAATTATCGATGGATCCCTCAGTTCTGCTGCAGCCAGAAATTTCAGGGTTCCCACGATCCTCCCTAGTGCACTTACAATGCTGGCACTTTAAAATGTCACAGCTGACAACCAGAAAGCAAGGGTTTTAGGCATGCTGGACCTGTTCCCTATATTTTCATTTGAGAGTGCCAATCACTGTGGTATCTAAGTACTAGTTGTCCTTTGAACAGCCTGTGTCACGTAAAAAGGGATCCATCAAGCTTATAGTCAGCTTTCTAAAAGCTGCCTGGCCTCCCAAGTTCACCAGGCTCCCTCTGCAGATGAGGTGAGGAGAAAAGCATGTCCAGAGGGTTAATTTTCACACTTGGTTCTTTTTACCTCTGTCTTGCAGTAGAAGTCAGGGAAGGTACAAGGCTGATGAGAGCTGTTGTTCATGGACAGATTTGGCTGGAAGGATTTCAGACTGCTGAATCAAGATAGGAGGAAAAATCAGCCTGCAAGGTACACGTGCCACAAGTAGTAAAAGAGCCCTTTTCTTCTGGTATTTTGCTGTTTTTAGATCTGGTATTGCAAGGTGCTGTGGAGGCAGACACCCCTGACAATACGTATTTAACAGATCAGAAATAGCATGTGTGAGATCTAACAGCCAGAAGCAAATTAAGACTAGAAATTCACATTTCGACAATATAAATAATCCATCATTGCAAAAGTTTGATGAAAGATGTGGCAAATTATCCAACATGTGAGATCTTCAACATGTGAACAATATCTAAATGATATTTATGCTGTAATGAATACAGGAATTACAACATGGGTGTGACTGGGGGAGGTTCACTGCTCTATACAATACAAAGAATTATATTTGAAAAAGCAATGTTTCTTTCTAAACCTATCTTACAAGATTCCTTAAGTGTACAGTGCCCAAAGATGGCAGCCGGAGTGGGAATACACAGAGAATTCAAAGAAGTAGGAATCTAAACCTCCTGGAGTAGAGACATACTTGGTATGTCTTTCTGATCAAGCTGTGCATTTATGGCATTGTGTATTTTGTCTTTCTTTTCCTTCACAATTTTGCCCTCATTCTAACTGCAAGAAATGTCATTCATTGCAAGAAAATTCTGTAGTAATTACGGAAAAGCTCACTCATCTTACAGGCAGAGTGGAACCAGTGAATCTTCTGCCCTTTTCTGCTTTTTCTAACCCCCAACAAGTCTGATCCTGTTGGGGAATCAGGCTGCAGTGATAACTGCAACGCAAACTAGTGCTACACTTGATGGCCTTGAACCAAAGTGGTTGAAAGATGTTTAGTAGTGAGTGAATGACAGAAGAGTCCTCTATTTTGAATGGAATCCTGCTAAAAATGCAAAGATTTACATGCACACAAAGTTCAAGTTCCTCTCCAAACCTGAAAGGGGTGCAGACCCTTTTTTCTAGCTGCTACTTTGCCTACACCCGTCCCCAGAAATCCAGAGGGAAAAATCCACAAACCCTGTAGTGTACTCTGGGTTTTCCCTCGGAGCTGATGATATTATTCCCTTATCCTGATGCCTTTGCTAACTGCCTGTAGTTGGCTATGCCTAAACATCCCCCAGCTGGTGTGTCCCAGTCCCCAGGGTCCCTGGAGTCCCTCTTTCCGTGGTGTTTCCCATGGCACGTTGCCGCAGACCCAGAGATACTTCCAGCAACCCAAGGTTCTGGATCGATTCCCTGTTAAAGATATCCATGCCTGGAGCTCTGTCAGCCACTGGATGTAGCAGATGGCAAGAAGTCAAGACACTGTGTTTGGTGGAAGATGTTCAACAAATGTTGTGACCAGAAGATTTCAGATTTAGCTTTCTGAAGGAACAGAGCTGTACCACAACATTTACAAACAGCTCCAGTTACAACTGCGTAACGCCAGCCAGTATTCAGAAGCTGTGCCAGGAAGCTCTCCATGTTGCTACACTCCCTTATTAATAGCATTTTGCCAAGCTGCCCTCTGGGACAGAATTATTGTAGAGTGGTTAAATGTCTGCTTGTGGAGGAATGCTTTATTTTACCGTTTAACCACAGTCGGACTCGAATTCCAGTGCACAAACCAAGAGGTACCTGGGATGCATTATAGCTGCATCTGGCTAGATTTTCTGGCCCTACAAAAGACCACAGACATGAGTGAGATTGATTTATTGGCCTCCTCTCCCTCCCACAGCTTACACAAGCAGTGGCAACAAGCTACTCCTACACACACGCACACCTGCATCTCGATTCACCACGTTACAACAAGCAACACTAAGATCACACCCACCTTTTCTTTAGCCTTCCAAAACTCCTGACCAAAACAGCTTTATCAAGACAAGATATTTCTCTGATAAGAAAACCCTGATATGAAGTATATCTGTTGAAGCAGAATAGGGACTATCTAAGAGAAGTCCATTTTTTTATATGCTGTGAGTGGGAGAGTGGCCTCAATATGTCCCACTGCTGACCTCTTCTGTGCAATGATCTTTTGTAAAGTAGGTCTGCAACTGCTTTATATTTTTCTGTCTAAATATTCAGTAGTCATTACTGTGAGAAGGGAAAAATAAACAAAGCCCAAACTGACACACTGAAACATCAGCCAGCGAAGAGTTTCTCCTAATGGCACAAACCAGAATGAGCAATAAAGGCCAGGCTGTCTGCATCCAATACAGATCCCATGTGTGTTTTAATAACAAAGGATAAAAATCACTGCGTTTCCCTCCTGTATTGAAATACTGGATTATAAAAAATAATGACTAGAGCAACAAGATGTAGCCAGGGGGAAGTTCTAGAAGAGGTTTCTGTTGAAATGAGACAGACATCATACAATGAGACAGAGTCCTTGTGTGAACCTTTTAAAAGATGATTTTCATCTTGTTCATGCACTCGAACTACTGAACAAATGAATTGGACTAATTAAAAACTACTATCCTTCAGTGTTTGGCTGTTCTACAAATGTAGCAATGCTTTTAAGCCAAAAAAGTCACATGACATATGCTTAGTGAATTCCAGTTCTTTGTGTTTTTCATTTCAATTATATGAATACAAGGAGCACCTTGGTAATGAAGAAAGGTTAGAGAGATGGGACTGTTTAGCCTTGAAAAGAGAAGGCTCAGGGAATCCTACTGATGTGTGCAAATAACTGAAGGGAGGATACACGGGGGACAAAGCCAGGATGTTTTCAGTGGTACCCAGTGACAGGACCAGAGACTATGGGCACATGAAATACTGGAGGGGTCATCTGAACATCAGGAAAGATTTTTTATTTATTTTACATGTAACCAAGCACTGGAATAGGTTGTCGAAGAAGGTTGCAGAATATCCATCCTTAGATATATTACAAAAAACTGTCCTGGGCAACTGGGTAGCCCTGCTTGAACAGGAGAGGGTGGAGAAGATGAACTCCAGAGGTCCCTTCCAATCTCAACCATTCTGTAATTCTGTGGAGGTGGTTGCAATGCATCAGGTAGTTTTCTTCATGATTCTAGTGCTACAAAAGGGGAAACTAAAGATGCATCTGCACTGATTCATGCCTTTTAATTCTGAATTATAGTTGTCTTAGCATCCACACACGCCACAAGAGTATGAAAATTCTGTTGGAGCAAATCTGGTTTTCTAAGAAAATTAGACAAGATATACATGACTGGCTTGTGCCAGGGCTCATATTCATGTACTCCACCTGCACCAGATGTGAATTTCAGCATGCTCTGGTCTTGTGAAGAGCTCACTTGTGCTCTCCCAAGTCAGTCAGGAGTGTTAAATGTGCTAAAATTTCTTATGTTTCAGAAAAAGAAAAACAAGTGTTTTTTGCACTATTGCAATTGGCTGCTCATTGCATGGCTTCTGACAAGCAGGACAGCAGGAATCTCAGTGCCCCAATGACTCTGACACAGGAATAGATGTGCACAAGTTGGGTCACAGCAGCTGCCAAGGGAGCTCTTTGGTGAGACTGTCAGCATGGACATAGGCAAGAAAAAGTGACCATTACAGTTCCTTTTTCTTTTGCACACAAAAATTTATGTCATTTCCTTTTTGCTAGTAGGGAATATATGTGAAAGTGAAGAACAGCTGTTACAATAGGTGCATATTCCTACCATTCTCCTGCTCCTTCATCCAGAGTATCAAGCATGTGGCAGTCTGAGAAGGGAAAACCAAAACCCCTCAACATGTAATATATGGGCTTGCAGGATAGTATTGTTGTTAGTATGGTTTGCACAAATGTATGAGGTTTTCCTATGAACGGGAAAACATGATATATAAATTATAAGATTCTCACATGCAAAGCAGGAAACTCAACAAGTCCATAGAAAAGATTTGAGTTCAAGTTTTTCTGAAGGACATTAATTGATTATAAGACTTAGCTCCACTTTTCCCTTTCACTCCCACTGTTAATTTGTTTTGCCCAAGTCCTAACTGTTGAACAGGACCAAAGTAAAGAAAATAGTGCAAGTAAATATGTATAAAAAATATGGTTGGATGTATCATCAGCATGGTGGAGGATAGACTGGGACATTCTTAGGTTTCTTCTCTTTCTGCAAATTTCCCTGATTTGCTGTTAAGTGCACTGAACTGATGGTTCCTAGTTCTGCAGTTTCTCTTCTGTCACTTGTATAATTAACACAATGGATGCAGAAAGTACAAAGAGGTCTTGTGATTTGTGCAAGCAGGCTTCTAGAAACCTGAGGAGACATGATCGAACAAGCACTAGAGTAATTGTAGGGTTGCCCCTTCACACAAGCCAAATGCCAGGAAGAGGAGAGCAGTATTCAGTATATTGAATGCTTATCCATTGCTAATATTATCTCAGCCAAATCAGGTTTTAAGGCTAAACAAAGGAAAATGAGATGATTTTGGGACTTTGATATCCCTCAGTCTGTATAGGAAATCAGATCATGCTAGTAAAAAAAACTTGACAAATTATCAGGGAAGGATAGAAAAGTATTTACCTCAATTTTGCTTGTCAAGATTTTTGTTAATCAGAATATAATTGTCAATATACATTTCTATACTATTTGAAATTAAAATTAGAGCAATGCAAGTACATCCATGTAGCACCAAGTACCTGTTCAGAATTAAGGATCATTCTAAAATAAACAGAATATTATGGAATTGTAGGAAAAAGTCCCAACAACTTGAACAATGAGATTTTCCTTTTTTTGGTCTCATTTCTCTCTGTGAAAGAGATATGCATTGGAAGGATTTCAGGATTTCAGTTCTCATGTTTAGTTTTTGCATGACTTAACTCTGAACATCCAGAATACTTTAGAAACAGCAATAAATAACGTAATCTTTACCCCAGGTGAAACTAGATTATGTACATATCCACCACAAATAACAGAGAAACTTATCAGACACGACAGTTATTCAGCCCCATGGAGCACTAACAAGATCCTAAATTAGCATAAACCAAGCTACAATTCCCAGACAAAATTCTCTCGGGGAGTAGAATTTGCAGGAGTTTCCAATGAAACAGATGGGAAGGAAACTTCATATTTCCCAATAATATGAGATTAAACTGGCTCTTGGTATAGGTGCTACTATCCATATTTGAAGAATATGTTTTGCACACAAAATGTAAAGCTATTGAGAAAATAAAATTAACTATTTTGTATATGAAATGCCTGTGGGTTTAAGTGAAGCAGTTAATTTTGTTTGGAATTTTGACACAACTAGAGTCTTAATACCTGGATTCCCACATGCACCAGACATTTTGCCACATTACCACAGACAACCATGAGAACTCAAGAAAAAAATTTCCCAGAAGACATTTTAATGGTAGTCTTTAACTATTAAAATTGTTTCTGTTGGATTTTTTAGACTAATACAGCAATTTCCATGAATGCAATTCAGGAACAATTAAATCAGTGAATGCTGCTGTAGCAAATAGTTTCAGTCACAAAAAGGATGAAAGAAATATTTCATTTGATCCTTTCTGAAGCTATGGTTGTGTTTTCTTTTGCTTTTCTTTTTTTTTATTTTTCCCAAAAATTCTTTTCAGCTCAATTTCTTCTTTGAAAAACCAGTGTGCTTATCCTTTTCCTCCCTTTTTGCCCTTTAGATGGTAGACAAGAAAGAAGAAAACCCCTAATTCTCTGAGTGTGTTTTAATTGAACCAATTGATTTCCCCCCACTCTAAAAAAAAAAAAAATTGCCATTTTTAGGACCAGTTTGGGTGCATGTTGAAATTTGCGTTGCTGCCTTGGTTTGTCAAGGAGAGTCTGTGGGGAAACTAAACCAGTTCAAGTGCTGTGCTGTAGCTACAAATAGTGTTTCATTTCTCACATGCTTGATAACGTTTGATTTGTGTCAATTCCCACTCTTTCAGAAATGCCTTGAAACATGGCCCAAGTCAGGACTGCTCCTGATAGAAACAATGATTAAAGTAAAGTTGTTTTGAATGGGGGAGAGCTACTTCTGTTTGTACAGTGACTGCTGCAGTGTGGTCCAGAACTGCATCCCTCTAGGTCACACTGATGCCTTAAATGGCTCCCTAGAAACAGAGACTAGACAGGAATAAAGGAATAAAGGAGGGATTTATTTAAAAAGCCTTCAGACATACATTCTGGGCTCCCGATATGGAGGACAGGTCATGAGTTCTTCACACTTTTATATCAGCATCAATTCCCCAAGCAGAAGCCAGGCAAGGATGGAATTTCCCCAAGCTTGCCCCCTCTCCCCAAGATGAAGGTTTGCAGTTGTTGGGCCCAGGAGGGTCTGGGTGTCCTTGGAGAGTGAGCTGGAGAGGCTTTGTTATGTCAGTGTGAGCATGAGAGAACAGCACTGAACGAGCTCCAGGGAACCTCAAAGTTACATTAGCAGTACAGGAATTGGAAGATATAAAAGTTAAAACCTAAGGCATCAACGCTTGTGGATGATGGAGGCCAGCACTGTAGGACCTTGAGGTCCTGATCTTCTCCCAGCCCTGACCGCCCAGTCCAGCTCCTCTCTGCAGCACTACCTCAGCTTTGCAAAGGCTGGGGGCAATCAGAGGACTGATGTAGCAGGAACAAAAGTGGAAGAGAGAGGAGTGGTAGCAGTAGCTGAGGAGGTGTTGCTGTCTTCATGTGTGGGCACGTCCCATCTGCTGCAAAACTCTCTCTACATTGCATCACTACTGACAAGATGTCTTCGGTAGCAGATAACAGAGAAAGGGAGCAAAGTCGCAGGAAAAATATTGGTGAAGACAGCTTAACAAAAGTGAAAACAAAGGTGACATCCCTCCCTCTTCAGCCCTCTTGACTGTATTGACTCGATCTTCATGGACTTCAGCAGTGCCTTAGATACCTCACTCATGTATAGAAGTCAAGCTGTAACAAATTTGTGGCCAACTTCTAGCCCTAATGCAGTCCTTAAGTCAGGATCTTTGTTTGCTTTCCAGAAAGAACAACCATTATTCTTATTTTTTTGTCTGAAGAAAGAAAGAGATAGTGTTTCTTTTTGTTACGTGTTTCTTTTGTATGTGTCTGACCATGATCACAGTACGTATTATCATTGTAACTGGAGGACTGTTGTGCACAGATAAACTCAGCCACAGGATCAGGATCAAACTACAGAACCACATGGTGATACTGGAGCAGGAAGATGCATAGATAGGAAGATGAAAAAGAATGAAAAAGGAGAGTGGATCCAGCCATAGGTACTCCAATTCATAAAAAGGAGAATATTTTCAACTTCATAACAGCAAAGCATTAACAAACAAACCTTCATGGTGGTAAGCTAATATTCAGCTTGTGGCCAGCAAAAGAAGCACAGAATATTTTTATTTCAGTAATTGATGTAAAATATGGAAATGGCACGCTAAGCAGCCAGTTGGAGCAATGGTTTTAGGGCATTTAAATTCTGTAGTTGTACAGAAATGGAGGAGAAGAAAAAGAAGTGTGTTTGTTTATATACTTATATTTCTTTGGTCTGAAGTTGCAAGACAAATCACATTTTTCAAATAACTTTGCTATGGTAAGAAAAGGGCATTTAGAAAAGCCATTTCTATAAGAAAGTAATCATTTTGTTTCAGTAAAACTCTCCACAGTGTGGATTGCTAAAGTACATGACTCTATAATGGATATCCAGAGCTTTTAATAACAACAGCAGGAGCTATGCAAGCAAGCCTGAACGCAAAGCTCTGTGCCAATGCATATTAACTTGTCCCATGTAACTTCTACTCTTCCAGCCACTGGCCCATGTCCATCCAATTTAAATGCTGAATACAGGAGGGAAAATTGTAAACCTTCTGTACTTATACACTGCATAATTTTTTTTCTTTCACTGAATTTTTACCCAGGGAAGAATAGATCAGCATTATATGCTTCACAGAGTCTGCTTGATACGAACTTTTTAAAGGTTTTACTTTAATCCTGTACACCTGGTATTTCTGGGGGTTCAAACACATTTATATTTCTTCCCTACCAGCTCTCCTATGACTTTACAAGAACAAAGCCAATAAATTCCACAGCATCAAAGACAGAAGCAATTGGAAGCTGTTTTCTAATCCAGACCTACGCAGCCGTGTATCTTTCCCCATATCCCACATCCCTAATGACTGGATTCTCTCTCTATATCGATATAAAACAGTCTATCATTTGTATTTGAATCCCTTTATTTAATATTATTAGACTACATAGGCACGTATTTAAAGAGGTCAGATGGCTTGTTAACACAGAATATATTGGTATTGTGCAGCTCTCAGCAAGCAGATTTGCAAGAACAGATTTTTTAAGACTAACATGAGAACTTACAAAGTTAAAGAGAAAAATAAAAAGTTACTTTCTATTCTTAATAAACTCAATCTACCTTATGAAATAACCTCATTGAAAGAGAACAAGCCAGTGCTTTGCCCTGTCTCAGCATCACTGCTGGATTATAGCACTCACCTAACTCTTTGCTGGGAAGTTGTAGCAACACAACATGAATGTAACTTTATCTTCTCACTTGATTAATAACACTTAACTGATCCTAAAAAAAGGGAAATACATTTCAGTCCTCAATGTAGGACCCTACAGATCTTTAGGAAGGCTAAATTCATGGAAGAACTCTATTCCCAGAATGACTCAACAGGGAAAAAACTGGATCCTCCAGAAGTCAACTAAAAGTCAACTCTGTTCTGTTCTTTATATAAGCCTTTCCCTCATGCAGGAGACCTGGGAAGTCTATAATCTTTGAACTAAGCTAGTTTTTGTTACCCTGTATGACTGAGGATAACACTGGGGTCCTTGCCCTGTTATTGTCTCTGTGCAGTGAGGCTGGGTTACAGATTCCTTAAGCATTTCCTTTGCTCATGTTGGCTCTGCACAGTGGTAAGACAGGGTGGACTTTACCCCCTCCTATAGCTTCCCTCTGTTCAACTGAACTAATGATAGAGGATATGATCTGCAGTACAGCATGGCTTGCTAGTCATTTCCCTCTGAGAAGCAATACAGATATTTGAGAGGATTAAACCAACAATTTGGCTCTAGGTATGCATGAAAATAATAATCCTTTTAATCCTAGGAAACAAAAGCAATCCATTTTTGTTGATGCTGTTAGGGGTGTTTTGAGGCCTAAACATTCTTAGGCTCTTTATACACCCAAAGGTTTTTGCTGTAGTTACAACTTCCTTTCGTATGACAGTCCAGATTTCCCAGAAATTCCATCTTACCCCAGAGAGACAGACAGATAAAATGATTGGAAAAGACATCCTCTTGCAGACTCTTAGGATGGGATTTGTCTCACCTAACTCTAAGCATTTATATTAATAGGTGTCAATAGCTGAGCTGGTTACCCTGGGCTCTATTTGCAGTCAGTGGGGAGAAATTTTAACATAATTTGTCTGAACGCTTCCAGGAATTTGCTTTAGACTGAACTGAGCTTCAGAAAAGCCTTCTTTCTCTGTTCTCTGCTCTGTCTGCAAAGGCAGCTCAGCTTTACCAGATCACAAGTGAATGCCTGTTGTCACTCCATTAGATGAATGATGCCTTTTCTCCCTCTTATTGTTTCTAATGCACTTTCTTTTTTGCTTTTCATTTTTCATATGTCATTTCTACTCTTTCGTCTTAGGACAGTTTGTCTTCTAACAATGTCAGACAGATGTCTTCTAACATCTCAGCCAGTTCACCAATGCAGTGTGCTTTTCTCAAAAAACCCATGACTACAAAAAAGAAACACACATAAGATTTAGCTCTCAAAACATAACAGTACCCCTCACAATTTCTGCAGCATTTCTGCTAATGACAAAATTCTGTAAGGTTAAAAATATTTCTAATAGCTTTCTAGTACCTACTATACTGATGAGCCTTGCTTCTGTATCACAGGAGAAGAGGTCAGGATTGCAAAAATTGAACAAAATTAAAATTATTTCAATCCAAAGGCACCCTTTCTGTTGCTAGTGCAGTATTACCAAAATCCAAAGCAGAGAGTTTAAAACTAATTTTGATACATCTGCAGTAGCTGCAGCCATCTCTCTGAATATAATTACCAAAGAAGTAGTTATTCCTACAAAATTGCATTAAAATAATAAAATTAAAGAACATATAAACCAAAACTATAGATATTCAAGGTTGCCCAGAGAGGCTATAAAGTCTTCATTCTTGGACATACTTAAAATTGGAGTGGACACAACCTTGCACAACCTGCTCTATTTATCCCTGCTTTGAGCAAGGGGGTAGGCATGAGGATCCCTAAAGGTCCAATTTTACAAAATTCAAAATTCTGTTGTTCTGTGAGTACAAGCATGAAGTTTCATTTAATTTTGGGCTTAACTGAGAAGTTTAAGGTAAGTGCACCTCATACCTGTGCATAGGTTTTGATTTTCAGAATTATGTCCCAAAAGATGGGAGCACACATCCAGAACTGAGCAGGTTAATTTCTTTTTTTCTGCTGTCCAGAGAGTCTTCGGGAATTTATGTATCTAATTGATACATAAAATATTGAAACTTCTGAACAGAAACACACAAAGTCACTTAGAAATCTTTCTTTTCTCATTCAGGGTGGGATTCATTTTGGCAGTACTTTTGTGGCTTAAAATAGATTTCTGGACTAAATTAACCACCAAAGCTTGCTTTTTAATCAGTCCAAAGATACAGGCACTGCTAAGAGATGATTTGATCTGTCTGAAGACAGGTTTTGAGAATACACAAGGCGAATGCCCCAGTGGAGTTCTCCATTTGTTTTCCTGCGCTATGGAATGAGCCTGCCCCGCTGACTGAGGCTGCATACATAAAATTTAACTCTGAAACTTGACAAGATCAATCTGAATCTCAGCATGGTTTAAAAAGAGTACACTCCTGGTTCTAGCACTGTTCAAAAATTGCTTAATTTTAAGCAATTAAAACCTTTTTTTAAAAAGTCTTTTGTCTTCAAAAACTCTCCTAGAGAAATTGTCATATGCTTGAAAAACTTAACAAAATCCCCCAGACTACTATGAACACTCTTCTGAAATCCATTTAATGATTTCTTACTCATCTAAAAAATTTTGAGGGGAAACAGTTCCTGGGTAATTCTGTGAACCAAGCATGAATAAAACACTGTGGACAGTGAGTTGCCCATAAAGTGTCTGTGCTTTGCTCTTACCAAATTTTTTTTTAAAAAATTCACAATGCTTTCCTTAAAGAAAAAAGAAAAACCAAAATAACACACAAAAAAACCAACAAAAAACCTCTAAAACCAGTAAAGTCGACAATATGACTTGTGAGAATTCCATACTGTTTCAGTATCCAGTAGCTGCCATGCAGAAGGACCAGTTAATTAACTGTTTATTATTCTTACTTCAATGGCTTATTTCCGTATAGACTGGACAGCCTTGCAGAGATTCCCCAGAGCATATAATGGTGATGATTTTTTAGAAAGACAGCATAATCAGACACGAATTCCATTTCACTGCAGTAAAAATATGTTTTCTGTTGAGTTTTGCACGTCAGTCTCATTACAGCAGCAGTTTTACTAGATGGGTTTGTACAACCCACAGGAAGTGTATGTACACAGAGATGTTTAAAGGGATGTTGGACATTTGTATCCGACAATAAAACCTTGCTTGCTCGTGTTACACATCACTGGGATGCCATGGAATAACAGCAGAGTAAACTGAGCTTTATTTATTATGATTGTAATTCTTGATTGTGGAAGGAAAAATAAATGTTAAGTATCTGGAAATAGATGATAGTTTTATAGCTGAAGTCGGTGATTTGCCCATAAAGCTGTGGAAGTGGACTACTTAATTTACCATTATGTCATGATTTATTTTCCAAAAGCTGAGCGAGCATTGAGTAGAGTTAACCTTGTTAGAGTTCTAGGCAGATGTTATGAACTCTCTTGGGACTCTCATGGTTCAAACATAAGGATACTACAGAGCTTTCTTGGCTAATATTAGCTACTACCTTACAGCCCTCTCTTTAGATCCATGAATTAACAGCACTCAGAGTAGTTCATTCAACCAGTCAAGACATTTCTTAGAAACCCTGGGGAATCTGTGAAAATGCTCTGATTGCTTTGAAAGTGTTTCAGTTTCCTGCTCTTAAAAATCACTGCCCTAAACGAGAGCTGTCTTAGGAGCAGAAATATTATTCAGAATCAGCTTCATCAAAAAAGGCTTTGAAATTTAAAAAGATACATTAACTGAAAAATTCTGATTTCAGTAACAAAGCAACATTTAATAAATATCAGAAAGTTAAATTAAATTAGGATCATACTTAAAGGCTTTACTCTAGCATTCCTTAGCCATTCAGTGCAGATAGTTAATAGCAGCTGGCATATCCTGGAAAATCCTTAAATGGAAATCTCTTCTGTTCCATTTTTTTTTCTGGGAAGTTTTTAACAAGTTACATTTCAAGATCCTACTCTGAATGAAAATTTCTTTGTAATTTGGAAATGGGACCTCACATAGTACTGAAGAAATTTATCGATCATGTTTTGCCCTTCTTTTTATAAATATTGCTGAAATTTGAATAATAAAAGAACCCTATAAAATTCAACTTACTAAGATTTTTCTCTTAGAACAAGAGAATCACATAAGAATACAAAGATTAATTTGAAAATATTTTCCCCATTCACTGGCTGAATTCTGATGAATCCATCACATTGAGCTATCATGCACCTAAGAGTTATGTCCAAAGGTATTTTACATAGCTTTTTTTTCAGCATTGTCCTTAATGCATCGGAACCTAGGTGATTATTTTTCCCAGTGATTCCTGTACCATGTAAATATCCATTCCCAACTGAGTATTTAAGTGGCAGACCCATAAAGGAAATGGGTGTGAAACATCAGCAGTGGCGTGGCAGTGAGATTCTTGAAACTCCTGGATTTAGCTTCAAGGCAATGTCCCCAGCCCAGTACAGAAGAATGCTGCTGTACCTCAGCTAAAGCCAGTCATCTTTTTGGGTTTTGGGTTGTTTTTTTTTTTTTTCTTCTTTCTGTGTTAGTGACTGCACAGTGATATATTCTCAGTAGAAGGGGTAAATAGTGACTGCAATCTCAGTTATGGGTGCTTAGGTCACTTTTCAGAGAAATGAGTTGTAGTTTTCCAGACCAAGGAGGGAGCAGGATCCAAGCTGCTGCTTGCCTAAGAGCATAAACAGAACTGAGAATTGACACAGTCAGTGAAATATTTACACTGAGGAGGATGCTTAGGCAGCAGTAGTACTCTGGAGTCTGGATTCCTTCCTCTCCACGTCAGGTGCCAGTCAATAGACAAGAGGAAATTGTGCATCTCAGAGGGTGCTTCAGCTCCATGTACACACCAGGGTTTTTTTCAATCTACCTAGCAACTAATTCTCCCTCTGCAGGTCTTTATCTGTCCTCATTAACTCTAATGAAGAGTCAGTAATCAAACAATAATCAAATTCCTTTCTTAAATGTCTCAGCTAAATGTTTAAACTGATGCAAAATCTATCTGGTCCTAAGAGTCTCCAGAGCTTTTTCTTAAAGATGTGCCCTGACAGATGCAGCTGCACAGGACACTTTAAATTAGGCATCACTGTAAAGTCTCTCATGAACTTTAGGCCACAGTCATTAAATTTCACACTTTTTGGTTTTGTTGTTGATTGCAGAATTTTTTCTGTTAAAAAGTCATGTTAAATCCCAGTGTGACATCCAAGGTTACACTGTGCAAACTAACTGCAAGTCACATCAAGAAACATCAGGAGCAGAGTTTCAACCTTGGCTATATAACAATTTGTGCCTCAGCTGTTACTGTACATTTCCCAAATTTCTATTAGGAACAATTGTGTTCTGTAGCGTGGAAAAATGATGATCTCCATAAAGTCCAATTCCCCTAAAATGTTCCATTACTTTTACCCATAGCTTACTAGATTCCATTTTTTAAGACTAGTTTTATTTTCATTGACAGGATTTGTCAGGCTTGGATGGATGTGAGTTCCAAATGGCAAACACATATATGTGCACAGATACTAATGAACCTGTGGTATAATTATGCATAAGTATGTGCATGTTGGTTACTGTCAACAAGTAACAAAAACATAGAACCTTAATTAAGAAGTGGGAATGTGATACTGCTGGATGGTATTATTGCTTTTTCTGGGAAGAATTATTGCATCTTTAATCACATATGAGGTTCTCAGAAAATCATTTGCCTCAAGCAAATGAGAAATTGGAAGAAGAAATGAGCATACAGAAGACTTCCAGCAATCTCATTTTTCCAATGTGACTAAACAGAAATGTTTGGATGCAATAAATGTAGTTGAAATAAATGTATTGTGACAACAAATATTTTAAGGCACTAGAAGACCCACTCAAGTGGAGCAACTGCTGTTAAACTAAATTTTAAAGAGAGGCCAACATCCCAAGAGTTTCTCTGCCAGAACTATCTCACCAACTCTCCTGCCATCTCACAAACACTTAACCAGCATTACTGCAAAGAGTCCTTTTCCTTAACCCTTAACATTATTTTATTGTAACATTCATCAGTGACAGGGCAATTACATTAACAAGTCCCTTTCTGTTTTGTTTCTTTCTACACATGGATGAAGCTGAGCAGAGAAGTCAGGAGCATGACCACAGTGCATAAAAGCAATGTTGATGCTTTTAACATTTACTTGCTACTGAACTGGATGAAAATAAATGTTTTAAGAAGAACAGACTGCTAAATGTGTAACCACTAGGTAGATGAAATTTTTTTTTGCGTAAATGTTGATTAAAGCATAGGAATGCAGAAATTGGAAGACTTTACAGATCCAAGCTGGCCTTTGTTTCCTATTCATGTGATAATTGTATTAGTTTTTTGAATGATAATATTTATAAGTTAATACTTACAGCAATGAATTCCACTATTTTTTTCACAAGGATGTATAAATCACCTATGAAATTGAAGTAAGAATTTTCAATGGCATAGAAGTCCAACACGGTCAGAAATTATTACTAAGCACATCACGTCTGCTAAGCAGTTCAGTTACAGAGCCTGCCCTTCTGCTCCAGCTGTATAAGATCAGGGAAAAAGGGGATTCTGCATTCCCTGACTTTTGAGCATTGATAGCACAACAGATGGCAGAGTGTGTTAAGTGCCATCTTAAGTTGTCTGAGCACGGCTCAGAGAAACAACTTGGTTTCTCTTTAACATCATGGTAGATATGTGGGAAGATCCAGAAGAGAGCAGAGTGCTGATCCACAGCCACTAAGCTGAGCAGGAGCAATGCTCACCTGTCCCCTCTGGGGAAAAGGGGAGCTGTTGCCAGCCAGCCTCCATTCTGGAGCATTCTGAGAGGGACATTTTTAAAGATAAGTAAACAAGACTTTAAAGACAAGTAAACAGCATCATGGTCAAGGCAGTGTCAAGTCTTCAAGTGCATCCACAGGGACAGCAGCCTCTCTCCTTCCTAGGTGGTTTAGCAGCCTGTGTTTGAGGTCAGGTCTGATACAGTGGAGCCACAAAACCTTGGATCAAAGAAAGAGTGAGAAGCCTCACCTGCTGCTTCCTTACCCAGGAGCTGCACTTCAGCTGTGCCCTTGGTCTTGGTGCTTGCCTGCACTTCACATTCCCATGCAGTTAGAAGGAGAAGGATGTTGCAGGAAGTATTCCAGCTTTTCTTCAAAAATGTTAGTGGCTTCTGGGTGGGGACAGCAAAGGAGCTGAAAACAAACACCACTTCCTTGTGCTCTAAAAACACACAACATCCCCGCAGATGCCTGGAATGAGAAGTGCAGGAAAGGTTTCAGAGAGATCCTTCAAATGCAAAATAATGATTTACATGGGATTCTGACAGAGAAAGATAAGTCTTGGGACCTGGCTGGTGGGATTTGAGGGGAAGATTCAATTCTGCCAAGCAAAACACATAACTTCACATTCATTCTGAAAGCCATGAGAAACAATAGGTTGTTGTTGTATTCATGCAGTGGTTAGATTGATTTGTTGAAAAGAAAATATAGTTGTTCTATTTACTCTGAACTGGAGACCAAGGTTTCCACCCTTTCCCTCATTTAAATGTATACATATTGTCTTTTTTTTTTTTTTGCTATATACTCCTCTCCTAACCCTAGTTCCACACTTATGTTAAATGCAGGATTAACAGTACCAAGGTTGTATTTCTTATTTTGCATACACTTCGTGTGACCATTAAGGTATGCACATTTATTTGAATGCCTTTCTTTTGCATCCATGAAGCAAAACCAGCAATTCTCAGAAGAGACTGGGTAAAGAGGCACAGAGCAGTAAGGTTAAGTTTTATTCAGGACTGTTTCAGTGAACCATTTGGAGTTGTACCCATTACTACTCATATTGGTATTTCTGCATGCTGTGAGATCAGAGCAGAGATGGATCATGCTTCTAATCCAATTCTTTCTAAAATGCATGGAGAAATGTCAGTTAACTTCCACATCAATTTCATTCACACCTGAGGCAACTTGTTCCTCAGGAGGAAAGTGACATCTTTTGGAGGAACACATTGTGGCTTGTAAAGTCAGCTGCAAATATTCAATCATTTCTGGAAATCTGCTCAACACTCTCTACTTCTGACACCAAGACTGAATATATTTCCTCCCCATTTATCTGAAACAAGTGCTTCTGAGGTTGATGAAACTTCTTTGGACACAAAGAAAGAGATAGACATACTTTCAAAATTCCTAATCTCCACCAGGAAATAACAGTTATATCATGATCTGACAATTACTGATAAACCATGATGCTGATGTAATCATATCTATAATGAAAACTATGTAGTCATGGCAAAATGGTTTCATAACTAAACAAAAACCACTTAACCTTATTTTGACCCATCAGAAAATTTTATATTCTCAATTTATACTGAACACAGCAAATGTTCCAATCTCCCAGAAACTTTGGTGGTGTAGCAACTTCTCATTTGTGCTCAGGGATTTTGTAGAAAGGAAATCCAGGCAAATTTTCCAGGCAGGAACTTCAGTATGCAAAAGAGAAACCTGATGTTGATGGGGAATGAGAACCCAGCAATGTGTCAGTGAAGTCACTTTTTCTTGTAACCCTGGACTGTTGTAGGAACTCTGGCTCAAGAGGGTACCTGAGCCTTGGCATTTTTTGAAACTTGAAGAGAGACTGAATTCTGTGTCACAGCTCCAGGAGAGAAACCCCAGGTAAAGATAAATCCCAGAGAATCTGGATTGATAGCAAGAACTTTACCTTTCCACTTTTGCTATCTGAGCCTGCAATGTACCTGCTGTACTTTCTCAAGAACTGAGGTCAAGCATTTTACGTCATGTGAATTGTGGAGGCACATCAGGACTCTGTTTTGATACAGGGGTTTGTTCACTCATATAGATGAAGTGCTTCGGGGAATTAAAATGAATGTGCTGTAAATGTGATTGCTGATAGAAATAGCACTTGTGAAATCAAAGGCATGAATCAGAATAGGAAGCTGTTTTTCTCACACAATGTTCTATATATGCTTGGGGTTTTTTATGGCCAGGCACTTATTTAAGAAAATGACATGCTCCATTTAGTGAAAGCAATGGAGCTGCTTTAGTGTGAGACAGAAGTAATGAATGCACCATGGGGATGGAAACCTTCCATCCTAAATATGGCTTTGGACAAGAACAGATTCAGTTGTCAATGGGGTTGTGTGCATTTACAGCAGGACTGAGTTTACTGCAGTGCTTTGTCTTTTCATCATCATTCATTAAGTTACTTAATCCCCTATTTGCCCCTGGAGAAGGAACTACATGAATATCCACTCTGTTCTCATTTATTTTTATATGGCATTGCTCATATTTAGATGTCTTCAGTGTGTTATGATGATTTGATCATTACAATGATCCATAATGCAAACATTACACTCTGTAAGCTTGCAGTTTACAGAAAAATCCTATCTGTTTTTTATGTGGAAAATATGGAACTGTTCATTGCTCATGGGAGCATTGGGTGAAAATAATTTTTATGTCTGAAGTTGCTACCATTTCCAAAAATTTTAACACACATTTTTGTTCATTCATTGATTGTCACCTTTGGTAACCTTTGATATTCTCTGAAGTTTGAGTCATTTAGGAAATGAGTTGTCATCTTGTTGTTAAACCCTCATTTTAAAGTTTATTTTGTGCATATTAGTAAGTTTTCAAGTGGTATTCATAGGCAATGGTTAGGTTGTGTAACTCTTAGATGTGCATTCTGTGTTTACAAATATATCCCTATTTTCTTTGCAAGTTTATTTCTCTAATGCATTCCCTCCAGCCACTCACACATGTAGGGGATTGTTTTGCAACAGCAACATGACACTTTCTATCTCTCTCAGATAATCTGTTCCTTGGCTGGTCAGCTGCATTGACCTGTGCTTTATGTTCTGCCAAACCTTGAAGGTGGGGAGATCATAATATTTTGATTATATCTAATCCACCCTGAAAGCATTTTCATTAATGGGCAAAATAAACAGAGTGGTGGAATAATATAGGACATGAAAGTGCAGAGTGTTTTCCAGCTGGGTAGAGCAGCTCAATAGATCAGCCAGAAAAAGTAGTTTTCTGACAAACTAGAATAAGATATTTAAACTCTTGCAAGATTTCAGACCTATTCTTTTTCACAGCCATGATGAAAGATACTCTGATGTAATTGTCTTAAGTGTCTTTCTGGACCACAGCCTCGATAAATTACAAGTTTAGGAAACTCATTTGTCCTATGGCTTCCCTCTGGAGCACACCAGGTGTCGTGTGTACATACATCCCTTCAGTGACTGTGGAAATGGATTTTCTGCTACACAGTTTTCCATTACAAGGACTTATGCTCAGCCAGGTACTTGCTGAATTTCTTTCAGCTAGGGATTTGACCCTCTGTTCTCTGTGTCTTACTTGTTTGTTCTGAGTGTTTAAGTTTACCATGATAGCTCAGGATGGATATTTCAAAGACAGATTTATGTCAATAATCCAGCCAGTTCAGCTGATTAAATAACCCTCTAAAACAAGGTTAGAGTTTAAGGTTAGGAACTTAAACTGCTGACATCCACACGTATTAGTTCCATTCTCAACTCCACATCCTCAGTTTCAAAGCTGAGTGGGAGTGCCATGTCCACAGCACAGAAAAGTGATGCCTTCTCTTTTGCATGGATTCCCAGTATTAAATCACAGAACACATCCAGGAGATACTCCTAAGTAGGGACATAAATGACAGGATTAACTTCCCCTAATGTTAAATGTGAGATATATCTCCAAATTCAGAGATATATGAGCTCATTTCAGCTGTCCACACGTAGGTATCCTGTGCCATTGGAGGAGCCCTGGGTTGTCTGTGGTATTTGCTGAGGAATGTGAATTATGGGAGACCTGTACTTAGGCCAGTCCTAAGGCATCCCAAACTACACTGATCTATGTGTGGGCAGCCTCTCACCATCACTGCCAGAGACTGTGAGACTGGTTCCTTGAACAAAGATCTCCACTCCCCTAAAAAGAGTGTAGGCACCACAGGCATCATTCGTTTGCTTCAACTTTGATATCCACTGCCATTTGAGGTGCTCTCTAGCATCCCAAAAGTGCATCTGGAACTGGGAAAAATGACGTAGGACTCCCAGAAAATCTGTGACCTTCTGGAGCAGCAGCTGGGCATCAGACAGGATTTCATGGATCAACAAAAATGGCTCTAGGTGCCAGTTACTAGACCCCTGGAGTAAAACCTTAGATAAGAAGTTTATGTTATAAACATCTAAGTTGGGGGAAATGAATCCTAATTTTAAATAACAGCATCTGGATATTTTGCTTTCCTTCCTATCAGGGCAGAGCTATACCTTATCATACATTCATGAGTCCCTCTTCCAGTTTTACATTTCTTTCAGTTTCATTTGATACAGTTCCAGTAATTTTTCCAATGTATTTGCCAACAAATGCAATTTTGTGTCAATAGGAATTTCCAGGATATAAATCTAAGTACTGGAGATAAGGAAACAGTTCAGATTTAAGTCTCATTTGTTTTGGGGCCATTGAGCTGACATTATCAATTACCATTTCACTTAGTGCTAATTGAATTGCTGAGGTTTCTAGATGGTCATCTGATAGCAGTAATTCATTTCATCTAGACCGAAAATTGCCAGGATCTTTGAATCACAAACCCTCACTTGTGATTATCATAAATGTATACCAAAGGGGTGACTGGACAGGTTAAAAAAAGCAGGTAAAACCCCTAAAACTCACGGTGACTCTGGAATACCTTGAACACAGGCATGACTTTTCTAAAACCTCAGTGTATTAAAAGGAGTACAATTTATTCCAAAAGCCTGGAAAAAAAATTGCCATGACAGTTTAGGAGGTTGCTTTGGTGTTGGGTGTTATGGCCATAAAGCACAATTCCACTTGATCATTGCAAGGAGATGTTCCTCTGATTCCTGGATTTTAGGGAGATTGATGATGACAATATAGATGTACATGCATGTATGGGCTCTTCCAAAATATTTTTCCAATAATCTGACAAAGGTATAATCTACATATGATTAAATCAGACATCCCAGAAGGGGTTCTGGTGTTTCTGTGACTGTCAGAAATTATGTTTTTAAGAACACCACTAAAATAAAAATATTTTTTATTTTAGTGGTAGTGAATCTATACCTCCTTTCTTTCCATCCCACAATGTTTTTCCATATGTTTGACAGCCACCATGAAAGGTTTTAAGTAGGTGATGTCACTTACATTCATGGGCTCCCTAGGGCCTTCCTGAAGCAATGCCAGGGTGCATCCAAAGGCCTTGATAGCAAATCTGGAGCCCAGGGAGCCACATCTAGTCCACATACCACAGCATTCTTTAGGCCTGATGCTCAGATATCTGTGATATCTGAGTGTACTGTGCTGGTATTGTTTTTTCTGTTTATAGAAACCTAATAATAATAATCTGGAAAAGCATCCTCGACAAAAACACTGAGGGAGTGTACACTTGGCAAAAGGCACTCAAACCTCAGCTTTTCAATGCTGTTTTCACTGTTCTATTCCCCGCTCCGGTATCAGGAAGGGCCATTGAAGCATATGAAGCCAATAAAAGGAGTGTACTAAACTTTTTCAAACCTCAGAAGGGCTTTGAGGTTTGAGGAAGGATTTCAGCCAATTCTTATTTTATCTGAATCTGGTCTTCTTTATTCCTAATGTTAATGTGACTCCTTGCCCTCCTCATCCGCCCAAATGCCTAAAAGCTTATGGCTGAAAATAACCCAAGAGGAAGAATTGTCCAGCAGTTAATGAATCCACATAATATTGAGAAGATTAAGCCTTAATTTCCTTTTCAGACACATGCA
Organism: Vireo altiloquus; assembly: GCA_013396875.1. Classification (NCBI taxonomy): domain Eukaryota; kingdom Metazoa; phylum Chordata; class Aves; order Passeriformes; family Vireonidae; genus Vireo; species Vireo altiloquus. Next base: position 56,093 of record VZRF01000941.1, read on the forward strand.
TCCTATGTGACCATTCCTCTCTGTGACTTAAATCTGCCTTTTAGAAAAAAGAAAGAAAGAAAAGGGAATTTGCTTTTGTCACAGTAGTGCTGAGAGGCTAAAGCCATTAAAATGATAGAGTGGAACAAATACTCAGCCAAGGGGCAACCATAAGTTCCTCAGGACATGTTCACAAGTTTCCAAGTGATTAATTTATCACAGCTTAATGCATTGCTGCTTTCCAGCCCAATTGTGATTGCTGACCGTGGCATTCTGGTTAACTGCAAATATGCATTAAATGTTGTAGCATAAACCATTATGCAGGAGATTAAAGACATAGCACATTACTTTGCAAGTACGAAGGGGCAGGAAATCACATACAAAGCTACTACTAATCGAGTCACTGGCAAAAGCCATTCCACTCACATGAAAGCTACCCTTAGGTGATAACACACCTTTGTTAAAACTCTGCTAGAAATGTGTAATCATCCACTGAATGAAGATATACACAATTTCAAATTTTCTTCAGTTTTCAAGGCTTCTTGGCACCCTAGTTTTGATTCAAGCTTGTTCCTAATTGATCAAATTGTAATGAAGGGTACAGGAAGGGAGTAGGAAGAAGAAGCAAGCTCAGAATCGCCTCCCGGGCATAAAATGTGTTTTGATTTACAGTTAATGAAACTTTTTTATTATTCAAATTACACCTTAGTATAGTGGTTGGATTTAGTCTGGAATGAGGTTATCACACACATGTGTCCCATTGGTCTCCATCTCAGCAGCCGGGGTGGGTTTATTTTGGCGGGCTGGAAACAATGTCAGTGGTTCCCTTTTTATTCAAAGCAGCATTTGGCACACTTGCAGAGTGCTTAAAGGTTTGTGTTCAGAGAAAATGAACTTGACACAAGTTGGGAAAATATTTTTACATTCTTAGGTATGTAGATGTAGATTTATGTGTGCATACATACACATGCTCTCTATATGTATATGTATTTGTATACACATGCTATATATGTGTGTGTATGTATGTACACATATATATGTACATTTCAGAAGCTACTGAACTTCTAAAATTACCTCCTTCCTTTCTTGGGAATAAAATTGCTTTCTCCGATATTCACCCGCAGTCACATTTCCCCTCTTTTCATCTCCCAGTGAACAGCAGCAACGAAGTGCAGTTGTGGATGTTTTTGAAAGGCAGCTCCAGTGCAGCAGTTACTTGCCAAGGAGATTTTAGCAATGTCTCATTTTAGTTGTTGAATAGATTTAACAGCAGCTTTTGCCAGATGAATCATAACTGAAACTCAAGAGCTTTGGTTTGGTCCTGCTAGGCCTGCAAAAGTTCAAATATACATCTGGGGGCCACTGAAACCACAGGGAGCCTTGCTGTTGACTTTGTCTATTGGTCTCAGAATTTGCATCAAGTCCCCAACGTGTCTGGGCTCCTCGTTTCCCTCTTGGCCCCACATGACCTCCATCTTTAGAAAGACACAATTGCAAGCCCAGATCCCATAACAGAAGTGGAGTTCAACCATTAAGTGGAGTTCAACTATTAAGGCTGAACTTTGCTGTTCAGTGTTTTTTAGTGGATGAATTTCTAAAGCCTTACACCACTTCCAGCTTCAGCTGAAAATGTGTTTGTTAGGTGCATCCCAGGTCCTGTTCCTGAAGCTGTTCACATGCAAAGTGTCCCTTCACAGACAACTCAGCCCAGACAGAATGCAAACAGCACAGCATGGCTTGCTCACATGGGGTATTCCAGATGGGAATGCCATTGGGGGTTTTTCCAGTTTACTATAAATGCCATTAATGCAAAACAATATTCTAGATTCAGTTTAAAAACATTACGTTGAAATGAGTTAAAATTAGAATAACTGTTAGATTAAACTCAAGCGATGCTTGACACATCTTCAGGTTCAGCCTTTGAATAGTCTTATTACTTTCTCCTCAATCTCATAATTTTTTCCTCTTTAATTAATTGGTAAAACACAGATTTTTATACTCTCTAGGTCTGATAGTGATGAATTCTTCCTTTGTAATTTGATCTTGTCACATTATATTTAAATCCTTCAGAACAGACAAAAGACATGTCCTAAACAAATTATAAAAATCTTTCCTCTTTGTATTTCTATTTTCTCTTCCCAAACAAGACCCCCACCAAGCTGAGTAGCTAACTTTCTAACACACATTCAGTTCCTATGAGGGCAAGCAGAGTACAAAACCACAGACGTCTGATAATCTCTAATAGTTTGATTGTTCAAATTTAATGAACACTTATTTTGAGAAAGCTTTCTTGCAGTCATATGTTTTCATTAGCTTAGTCCCTGCTTTCTTTGAATCTCAGCTTCTCTCTCCTTGAGAATGATTTACTAGGTCTATTCTGCTTAAAGAGACTGAGGCTGTGTGCTGCTGAATTAATCAAGTACTATTTTAAACCAGTATCATATGCAATAAAATATTTTTCAGCCATTTCCAATTCATGCTTCTTGCTGTGTTAGATTTAAAACTTTACTCTTTCAAACTTTATCCTAAACTTTAGGGAGAACAATCGTATCTTTGCTTCCATCCATCAAGTTATTCCTGCTATTTTTCACTTATGGACTATATTATTCTCACTTGGAATATAAATTTCAAGCAGAAATTTTTCATGTAGTCTAAGGAATTACACAACAGATTGTAAAATATAGTTTCAAATCTAATCCAAATTGCTATGGCTTTTGCCTCTGCTTAATTACCTGTACTAAAAATGATTTATAAAGGAGTTTAATGCTGTATTTCAACAACTTCTTTCTGGAATTTGTACTCTTGTGCTGTGTTGTAAATTTATAGAAGGTGATCTATCTTTACCCTTCCTTGTAGGCTACTTGCTCAGTGCTTGATGTGATGTTCAGTTTGTTCTTTGTGCTTTCTAAACACAGTAGTTATGATCAATAGGAGGAAAATCCTGACAGCTTCTGAAAACTCTTGTGGTACTTTCTGGGAAATTATTTTTTGCACAAAAGTTGTGACTTCCTCTTTTGTTTTGTGTTAATTTTCTTCCATTTTTGTAGGTGTTAAATTTTTTAGTGTTTTTTTTTTGTGGTGAAGCTGAGAAATCTGTATAGGAATTTATTTTCTTTTTTTTAACTGATGTTCTATTAAGTCGCAAAGCAAGGAAGAGAAAGTTTCAATTGAATTTAATAAACAAGTGTGTTGATACTGAAAAATAGCACTGAAGTACATTTATCTGTGCAAGATGACTGACCAAGGGAGCAGACTAGGGAGTGATATCAGAGCTTTTGGATAACTTATCCAGAGACCAGAAACGGGCATTTGATGGGGTCCAACCCCATACCTGTGGTCAAAGATATAGTGCACATAAACTCTATTTTAGGAAGTGAGTTTACCTGCATGGAGAAACGCTATCTTAAAAAAAAAAGTTAGTTCCCCTTTATGTCTGTGAACAAGGAGATGCCGCATTTATCATTCTTAACCTTACCACATGCCTTTCTTCTAAGTAAGATTTTACTGAATTCTCCCTACTGAACTGAAAGACTCAACAGCAATCCTAGCTCTGAGCTAAAATATTGAGGAGAAAGGTTCTCATACTCCAGTATCTTTGCCATGTCCCATATAATAAACAAATGGAATAATATGTCTTAGGATAAATGTCATTTTAATAAAAACCATCAGCAGGGTGCTTTGTCTTACAAAGTATTGCTCTTTTCTAATCACAACTACTAAAATTACCTTACCTGACTATGTGTGAATGGCATGTTTAATCCAGAATTACTCCCAGTAATCTGCATGGGAATGAGTAAATTGTTGTGCAATGTGAATATGGTTGCCATGATCTGGATCTAATCTATCTTTTTGAATAATATAGAAAATTAATATATCCTAGACAAAAAGAGAAAATGTGGCAAAAACTTTCCTACTTCTACTTTGTATGCCTGAGGACTGAAGGATCCATTTATTTGTTTTTTAATAACTGACTCATGGTATGGTGAAGTTGTGGGTCTCAGATAACTCTTCTAATATTTTTCCTAACATCATGGCATTTCTGGCATGCCCATGGCAAAATAAATCTTCCTTACTTAGAGGAATCCTTTGAAAACCAATATTTGAATAGATTTTCTCTTGCCGAAGACAGCTGTCACTTTTGCTTCCCTTATCTCTTGGGTATCCAGGGTTGGAAAGGTCTTCTTCTGAATTTATTTTATCATTCTATATTTGTTGCTCATATGGTAGACGTTTGCTGACTCTATAGCATATGTGTTATGCAAACCCCAGTGACCAGAGTGTTTTGAGCAGCCATGAGCTGTAATTCCAAACATATTAAGAGATTAAAATAATTGCACTGTTTACTTTTACAAGCTTTCCACAACAAATATAGCCACCCACTTCTATACTAAAAGAAAACGAAGTGACGACAAGGTCCACAGCCACTTTCCAAAGTTAGCTGTGAAATGACTTTCTTAAACTGCATAAATTCAAATAATGGCCTTTCTGCCCTGGCACGCCCAAGCCTTCCAGTAGGGCTGGTTATTACATAAATAAATTATTTCTGATCTTCACCTACAGCTCTTTTTAATAACATTGTCAGGAACCGCAGGAGTCTGAGTTGCTACTGCCTGTCAGAACAGACCATAAATTCTGCAGTGGTGCAGGATCAGGGCTCAGGGCCTGGTACCCTCTCTTCTCTGTGTCTGGTGTGCTCACCCAGGCTTTGGCTGGGGTTTGGTCTGTGCCTTCACTGGACAGTGCTTAGACAGCGTCCAGAAGACCTTTATCCTCAGGGGAATGTGGATGTGAGTCATGATGTGCCACTGCTTCTCAGAGCCAGAGGGACAGCCATGACAAATTTCTTTCTGTGGCCCCTCCTCTGTATCTATTTTACAGACTAATTACACATAAAATGAGAAAATATACCTGGATATAAAAGCAAAAACCTTCTAGTATTGCATATTTTTCTGGCTGACGGTTACACTCTGCATCTGGATGGAGGTCTGAGGACTCTGGGGATTTGGCTTTCAGATTATAAGAGTCACGGACCTGGCAGGAATTTTGACTCCCATCTGCTTGCAAGGCCAGGTCCCACAGTAATTTGCTTGCCAGAATAAGGAAAAAATACAACTATGTCCAGTATATGTATCTATACTACCAACATCCTTTAATTGTAGAAGCCTCATGTCCACGGTGTTTTTCTATAAATATATATATATATATGTATGTAATTTATCATTTTGCATAAATAAGAGTAAAATAATACCTTGCTATAAAGTTTGATCCCTTTATTATCTCATCTTAATTTAATCTAATCTGAAATTCTTATTGGAGTAAGAGTAAACTTTGTTCTTTAAATATGAATTACCTAAGAAAAGTTCAAAGTACCTGACTCTTATTACAAATGAAGGAAAAAAAATCTCACAAGAATAATTTTTCCTGTGAGATTTGTAATAATTCCTGCTTTCAGTAAGGTGGGCACTGGTCCAAACAACACATTCTTTTTTATATATATACATATATATATTTGAAGTACTTCAGCTTCTGCTAAAAACCTGAAATTACAGACATGCAAGGAAGTGCATTCCTGTGACATATCATAAGTCACAGAAGAGGGATATCTATGCTTTCCATGATCAAGTATGAAAAAATTGTGTGCATATTTCCAATAGTTTGAGGGATTGTGAAATGTATTAAAAAAAAAAAAAGGAAAAAAAATGGATTTAAAAAAAAAAAAAAGCTGGATTCAATCATTATAAATTTTGGACTTGTTTCTGTAATGTTCCCAAAACCACAAGGTTACAATTTCTGGCGGAGAAAGTCCTGGAGCTGGATGATATCCCTGGAAGCTGGAGGACCATAATTGCAAAGTGTCACCATATCCTTCCCCTGTTCATACCATGTCCTCCCCCGACATGGCCACTGGCTGACATGTCAGAGACAGGACACGGGACTAGATAAACATTTAATCTTGGCCCTGCATATTTGCTCTTACATAAAAATCATAACCCAAATGACTCAAGGTTTGCAGAGGAATAACTTTGTATAAAATCTCCAAATCGATGCCAGACATTTCATGGAAGACATTCAAAATACCAAACAGTCCCCCAAACTCTTTGGGAACATCAAGCTCTGAATTAAAGCACTAACCTGGTCACATTTTTGATATATCTCTGAGCAGAATATCGAATTATTTATCCTTTCACCACAATTTTGCATCAACACATTCAGCTGCAATACTTATCTCCTTGAAGTTATAACTGGGTTGATGCCATCCAGTATAAGTATGCTGCTTAGCTTCAGTCATGCTTGTAAAATGTTGATGAAAGTTTCTGGCCTTAATGTTAGGGAAGCATTCAAAAGGGAAGTGGTTTTCTAAGTATAAATAAATGCTGATTGAAAAGATATGGAGAAATCCTACTAAATTCAACTTACTTTTCTCTGTTTCTTGCATTATCCATTTCTATACTTGAAAAGAACACTGAAATTTCAGTTTTTGTCAGAGTGTATTACATTTCTTAGAGGATTTCTGGTAAGAAGAGAAGGAATTAGGGTATAAGAAGGAAGTAGTTACTTGTACTTTTTTAGTTACTTTCTTGACAGAGATTTGGGGAGTTTTTGAGTGGATTTCCATGCGAAGAAAATGAGAGGATGTTAATAGAGATTTGTTTTATCTCAAAGGAAAAACCATTTAAAAGAATGAATGGTTTTCATAAAGGCAGAAATAGGTTTTGGAGTCAGAACTGACAAAAGCATTGCTGTGTGATTTGGTCAGAGAAGAGCACGGTACAAACACCACCCCACCAGGAGAAGGCTCAAAGCTGCAGTAAATCAACAACCAGTGGCCATCACCCAGCAAAAGATCTAAATGTCGTGAACATTTAAGTTATAACATTCAAATAAGTGACATATGCAAAATGAGGTACACTTGTGAATCCCTTCCTGGTCCACACCCAGATTGTTTGCATACAAATGTGATTTGTTTGCACAGTCATCAGAAAAATTCAGGCGGCAAGGGGCAGAGGGAAACCAGCTGACTAGGGAAAAAATAACCAATGGGCAAAACCTCCCTACTTTTAGAAAACTGCTGAACTGCCCACCCAGGTTCAAGAAAAGAGCCTGAGTTTCTGATTAAGTTACAGTGAATACAGAATCTCCAGTTTAGTCTCCAAAGGGCACTGAAAGTAACTCCTGAGCAGACTCCAAAAGCTCATTGAAAGAAAAGGTATTGGCTATGACTCTAAATATTCCTCTCCATTTCCCTCATTTAGTCACACTTTTCTCATTTTACAGTGCTTTCATCCTATAATTGAGTTTTATGTGAAGGTTTCTATCTGTGCTATTAAGTGACAATCATCTTTTCAAGTTAAATCAGTTTCTGATCTCACTGCTAGAAAAAGGCCTTCTCTTAGACCTGGACTCCAAGTGAAACAACCATCTCAAATGTGGTGAGAGGAAATTATATTTCAGCAGAACAGAAATCATGTGTGGAAGCTTCAGGAACAGCCTCTAAATCTGACATATATGCCCTTATTTCCCCCTTCTGCCTAACAATGTTAATGAGGCTTAGATTGGCTGGTGACAGTAAAAATTTAAGGTAGTACTCAGGAGCTAAAGCACACCCTCCTTCTCCATGCTGCTCTCCTCTAGAGAAGTCTGTTGCAGATTCAGAAGGTGTCAAATCTCTTCCTCGGATGGTTCTGAAATTTTTCCCTTTGATCCGCAGTCTCTCCTTTCACGTCACTTCAGTTCTGTCCCATTTCTCCTGCTTATTGCTCACCAATACAAACTCTGTTTAACATCTGGGAAAATTCTCCAAACCAATTCCTCAACCTACAGATGCTGGGAGTAGTAATAGTAATAATAATGAAACATTTATGTATATATTACTTCTGTTTCTAAAATACATGAGGCTCTGTGCAAAAACAAATGCCACCCAATCAAAATAAATAGGATAAAAACATAATAAATATACTGAATAAAATGCAAAGAGATTTGTAGGTGTGTGGATGACCTAAGGTCACCCAGACACATGTGTTTTAGCTCAGCATAGATTGCAGCAGTCTGCATAGCCACTAATTGAGTTAATCTTATTGCAGCATTTTCTACAGTAAAGTTCAGGCTCTCACACAAGTATGTGTTTATTTTGTACACAAGCATGGAGTAAGTTGTAAGTCCATTTGAGCAGCGTATGTTCAGTACACCTGCTATTCATGGGATCACAGAATCACAGAATATGCTGAGTTGGAACAGACCCACAAGGATTGTCAAGTCCAACCCCTGGCCCTGCATAGGACAAACCCAAGAATCACACCACATGCCTGAGAGCATTGTCCAAATGCTCCTTGAACCCTGGAAGGCTTGCTGCCATAACTATTTCCCCTGGGAAGGCTTTTTGTTGACTGAGTTTCATTTCCACTTCTACATTTAGAAGGAGCAATAATATGCCAAAGACAATTAAGCTGATTACCTTAACTTCTGAACTGAGGTGGGATTCTCTGTGCTCCTGCTGATGTATGTTGCATGAAGGCCTTTGTGAAATCATGGCTCAGGCCTCTTTGGCTAAGCAGAAAAGGACTGTGGGAAAGAGACATAGCTGAATTAGGTGTAGAAAAACATGCTGCGTGACCATTGTGTGCTCACATCATGGTGTATGGTGGTAGGCTGAATTATGTTTGTTATGCTTCAAAACTATGTAAGCTGATCACTGGCTAACTGCTTAAAAAGGCCAGGTTTTTGCAATAAAGGGCTCTCCTTTGCACCTGCCTGGGGAATCTGCATCGCTTCATATTGCAACAGATGTATATCATCTATATCTATATCATCTATATCTATATCTATCTATATGTAATCTATATCTATCTCTATATATCATCTATATCTATGTCTATATCTATCTCTGTCTCTATATCTATATCTATCTATGTCTATCTCTATCATCTATATCTATCTATATCATCTATATATATCTATATCATCTATATATATCTATATCTATAGCTATATCTTTATCTCCTGGTATTCACATGAGTCTTGACATATTGATTAACCAACCAAGTTGGTATAGTGTCACAATGCACATATACTGATATAAATATCCACTGGCAGACCACTGCTGTTCCAGCATTCCTCAGCAATCTGTGCCTCTCCTGTTTGTCTCTTTGCATCTCATACAGTCACTACCCAGTGTGTTGTTCCCTAAGCTGTGCAATAGCTTTCTTCCTTCAGTGACAGCCCAGTCCTGGTCATCATGCCAAGAATGCTCTTTTGGTACATTATTTGGTAGACTTGTGTTTTCCTCTGCAGGTGTGATTAAACAAATAGTCTGCACTCAGGTCTCAGCAAAATCCAGTGGGACTATATGTCCAAGTTACTGGGATATATTTTTTTTCAAATATCCACACTACATGATTGTTCTTGCTTCAGCACTTGAAGGGCAGCCATCCAACTCGCTTCTCAAAGAAACAATGATGAATAATCTACCAAATATCTTAAAGTCTCCTTTCTGCCTCTGTAGTTTTGCATGGATATTATCCACCCTGGGGAAATGTGCTGTTCCTCAGCTTCATGACGGCCCATTTTCATTTCAGATTGCATAGAGCTGTTTTCCTTGGCATTGGGACTGACTGAATGAATCATCCCCATCAAGCACAGCAGGGCTGTCTGGGACAGGGTGGTTGAATAAATCGCCCAAGTGTTCCTTCTTGCTTTTCCCTTCTTTCATCAAGACCTTACCATCTCTAGACTGACTGCAGCTTTAACAATTCATAAACTTGTCTCACATTTCCTTCATAAGTGTGTAAGTGGCATTTAACTCACCCTAATTTTAGCCATTCAAACGTTAGTAATTTTGCCTTAACTCATCATCTGGTCTTCCTCTACAGTCAGCACAGAAACCCTGGCAGCTTTAGCAGATTCATTGCACCTAAAAGGGTCCAAAACTGTTACATTATACATCTGGTTTTAATCCTACTATCTGCTTTCTAAGTCAGGGATTTCTTGTCATTTTTAACTTTTTCTATTTCATCACATCTAGGACTCTTGATTAACTGCTTTGTAGGATGAACTGAGAATGCACTGAATTCTTGGAGACCTGGACAGGTATTCAAGGCACAGTGAGATGTATTGGTAAAAATATTACTGATAGGGCTGTCTTAATTCACAGAATCAGGTTGGAAAAGACCTCTGAGATCACTGAGTCCAACCTATGACTGAACACCACCTTGTCAACCAGTCCATGGCACTGACTGCCACGTCCAGGCTTTCTTTAAATACCTCCAGGGATGGTGACTCCTTCCTAAAACTGGGCAGTGCATTCTGATATCTAATAACCCTTTCCATGAAGAATTTCTTCCTAATGTCCAACCTAAACCTTCCCTGGCACAGCTTAAGGCCATGTCCTCTTGTCCTGTTGCTGGTTAAGAAGAACCCAACCCACACCTGACTACAGCCTCCTGTAGGCATTTGGCCTTGTTGAACCTCATGCTGTTTGTCTCAGCCCATCTATCCAGCTTCTCCAGGTCCCTCTACACTACAGAGCCCTCCATCCTCCAGCAGGTCAACACTCTGACCTAACTTAGTGTCACACACAAATCTGCTAATGGTAGACTCTATCCCCTCAATGGGATCATCAGTAAAGATATTAGTGATAACTGGGCCCAACACGGATGCCTGTAGGACACCACAAGTTGCCTGATGTCAACTGAATGCAGCACCATTGCAGCTGCATAGAAGTCTCTTCTTAAGTCTCTTCTTTAATATAAATTCTGCATGATAGATACTTATTTTGCTGTACTACTCATCTACCATCATNCTACAGAGCCCTCCATCCTCCAGCAGGTCAACACTCTGACCTAACTTAGTGTCACACACAAATTTGCTAACGGTAGACTTGATCCCCTCAATGGGATCATTAGTAAATATATTAAATAGAACTGGGCCCAACACTGATGCCTGTGGGACACCACAAGTAGCCTGATGTCAACTGGATGCAGCACCATTGCAACTGCATAGAAGTCTCTTTTTAAGTCTCTTCTTTGATATAAATTCTACATGATAGATACTTATTTTGCTGTACTACTCATCTACCATCATGAGAAACTGCCACTTTTGTGTGCAAATTTAGACTAAATACAAGAACCATGCAACAAAGTTGAATATTGTTCCAATCAGTTGCTAATCCGTTATTGTTGAATATCATGCTAATTAGTTTTACAAAACTAGTGAAAGACTCATGGAAGTCACTGGACTCTCCCCATTGAAGTCACTAAGCTGTGAATGGTGCTTACAGGTAGCCAGTAGAAGGAACAAAATCACTGCAGCTCAGTCCAGCGTCTTACTGAATTCTGAAGCAGAACTTGCCTTTGAGAAGTGTGAAACAGCACAGCCATAACTGCTGGATGTGCTTTTCAAACATTTTATCTTAATTAACAGTTGAGAATTCAGTTTTGAAATGCAAAAGCTGACTGTAAATTAGGATTGGAAAATATCTGGGTAAGAAAAAAAATCGTAAGAAAATAATAAAGCCTTTTTTTGAAAATTTCAAATGACATTGGAATGATGAAATTGCTGGGTGGTTCCACAACTGGCTGAATGAGATTATTTCAGAGGTCATGAATGTAACTACCTTGAGGTTATGATGGAATATCTAATGAAGAAGCTAGCAAATAAACAAAAAATGTCATGTCATTTAAAAAAGAATCCTGTTTTTTTAAGCTTGCGTCCATTAATTTATAATTCAAGAATATTGACAGCAAACACAAACCTCTGAACCTTTCACATTTCAAAGTTCTGAGCTGGATAGAAAGAAGCTGAGCCCCAGAAACACAAAGATTTGCTGGAAATGGTGAGACAGTAGTAGGAATTCTGACTTCATGTACTAAAGTTAGGCTTTTATGCCTCTCTGACAAATAAGGGGCAAGGTTCCATCTCATACAGCCCAACACCCTGTGCTTACAAACTATATTAATATAATACTTTATGACATGAGTCATATAACTTACAGAAGAATGTATTATTAATGTTTGACCAAGTGAAAATGCAAAAAAGCCCAACTGCACTGGAAAACCTACCTAAAGTGATCTGCTTGCTGTGCCAGGAAAGTGGCCCCTGTCCACCTCTCTAACACCTCTCTTTGGAAGGAGTGGCATCAAATGAGACATGTTGAAGTAGGCATGACTAGGTCAAAACCACTTTAATTTAGAGCAACTTTTCTGACCTACAGGAACCCAGATTTATACATATTAACAATTATTTACATTCTGAAGTATGCTTGTATGATATTGAACTTCCTGGTATTCTGCATTTTCTACAGCTGTAGATTTTGGCAATAGTTCTTCCAGTCACATATTCTCTCAGCAGTCATGATGGATGCCTAGGGAAGAATTTAAAGACAGGATGGAAATGGAAGGCTGCTTCTAAAAAGCATTCCTTTAGAACAATTGGTTAACCTCCAGGGTTTTTCTGTTTGCAAATTTGTGCAGAAGAAACTGTCTTCAAAATATTAGCCCTTAATCGACTTTCATTTAGGAATTTTTTATCCTGAATGCATGGGTTTCGAACACATTTTCTTTCAAGGATATTTTACTGACTCTCTTTTGCCTAAGAATAAAGGTTTAAATCTTTGTCATTAAATAATGAATAATCCTGCACACTGTGTCTCTGTGTACCTTTCGTCTCTCTGTAATGTTCAGTTTAATTTTTTCCCCTTAGATCCTTAGTTCTATTTTTGGTTTAGACAAAATTTATATCTAATGCTTTCTCTTCTAACAGATAGCCTAGTCCTTGAAAAATGTGAACCACTCTTCCCTGTGCAACCTTTGTAGTGTTATCCTGAGCCTTTGCCTTTCCAGATTTCTGTCTGGTCATGTGGAGGTTAATTTCTAGTTCTTTACCATTATGAATGCTCTGGGCCTTCACTCTTCAGCAATCCCAGCTGCTGTGGGTGCTGTTATCCTCTGATGATGCCTGGATCCACCCGTGGAGCTCTTGTGGTCTGCACCAGACAAAAGCCTGCAAACACAAGCTTTTAGCAACCTTTCCTTTGGTGTCTTCTCATACAAAGGTATAAGCACATCTTCCTCAGAGAAGGGACTAGATTATGATTTATTTCAAATTTTTAATTTTTTTTTTTAATTGAATTGCCTATTATTCGTTAGACACCTGAAAATGCAAGGGTATGTCTGTACTGGGAAGTCAGCCTCAAGATGATCTAATAAGTCTTTGCTACACTTACTGATTAACTGCAATATTTATCCTCAGTGAAAGTTATCATTACACCTGATCTGTATAGAACATATTGACTAAAAATAGGTTTAGCTTGCTATGGATTTATTCTTACTATAATGGAAATGTTCCCTAATTATTTATTATTCAACCTTTCATATTTTTTAGGGGTGCCTAAGGTGTAAACTAGGAAATAATTTTTCATTTAATGAAGGAATAAACAGCAGCATTGTTAAAGCGAAGTTCTACCACTGATATTGAGTTGAACCTACTACTCCCTCCTGCCTAAAGAATAGATTCACTGTAGCAGGAAAAGGATAAAACCAAGATAACATGCATGTGAGCAAGGAACAATGAAAACTTGAGCAATACACAAAGAGACTCATGTCTACATGTCAGGATTTTGTGTGCTTATCTTATGCAATATATAGGCATAAGTAGAAGATTATATATTTTATTATAATATTTTATAGCCTAAGGAGCTAATGAACACAGCCTGCTCTCTTCCTCTCTCCCCAAAATGTGTTCTATTATATGGAAAGAACAGTAAATATACAGATCCATTATAAGATCTATGAATTTAGTACAAATTGAACAGACAGATTGCATTTATAGTACAGATGTTCTCTTTATTGGCTAGGAGTCCAATAAAAGCAACATTTTGAATTTTAAAATATAAATGTGCAATTTTCATTTTAACATATACAGAACCAGGTAACTGGGTGCACATGGAAATTAACTTTAAAAGCATTTCTGTTTGCAAAATCCCTATATACAGAGCACATGCGCAGAACTCTGGTTGTTTTCCATTTCAAATTGCCTATAAAATTGGAAGTATTTCCATAATTTTAAATTGCTCACATAACATAGGAGGGATTGGAATTACAGTTGCTCCTCAAATTTGTTTTTATAAGCACCTGAATTTGGAACTGATTCAAATGGCATTTTAATATGTTCTGGGTCAGGCCATGCTGATTTAATTTATAAAATGAATTTATCAAGAAAAGGGGATATTTAAAGAAGTGGAAAGTATAATAAAATACAAAACTAAATGGCAGAAATGCACTCACCAAATATAGCTGTGAAATAATGTAACATTAAAGGGAAAATGTGAGACTTTGTGGGCACTCTGATGCAAAGATTGTGAAAAAGCTGATGAAAGCATGTACTTTTTACTTCAGAAACGCACAAAGCTGAGCAAATGATCTTTTGAGTAGCTGGCAAGCTGAAAATCATTTTTGCTGAGCACACAAGACAGGAGCTGGTCAATAGTGTATACAAGTGTCAGTAAATCATTATTTGAGACATACCTTTTGGAGCTGACACAGACTCAGCACATTGGCAACATATAATCATTGAGAGGACCATCGATGTCAGTGCTTGATGTACTCAGGCATTGAACTTGCACACAAAGAACTTGATGGATTTTTTTTTACGAAGTAATATTTGGGTATATGAAAGAGTCTGATTCTTTAGCTCCTCATAAATTTGAGGAAAAAAAAATTGGAACATTCGACACTAATTCATGGGTGCATTTTATATAGATTGTTATAATTCACCTGTCTTTAGAACACAGAAGTTGAAACTAGAAATCTGAGTCAGGATGCCCAGTTCAAAAGATCATACTATGATGTGTGTTAGTCCTTCTTTCAAAAAGTATGATTTCCTAGATTTTCAGCAATCTGATGTTCCAGCTTGTCTGAAAGCCAGACCCACCTGTGAGATGTTTCATATTTTTCATAAAATCCTAAGGAAGATGCTTATGAAATACACAAGGTGGAAAACTGCTAACCACTGAATTGCCAGCAGTGCTTGCTTCTAACACTTGTAGGGGCCTTGGATTTTTTCCAGCCAGGCTGACCCCTGCCCATCAGTGAACCTGTTGAAACAAGGCTGCAAACCTTCAGGCTACCTGGATAAAAGTAAAATCATCAATTTTAAAGTGTTCTGGTTGTATGAGTTTGTTTATGGACTAACATAAAATTCAGTTAAAAGCTCCATGAATGCTGAAAGCAATATGAAAAAAGTGAAATTATGATTATAATCTGCTGAACTTTCTATATTTCTGCATATTACAAAAAAAAATCCTAGCTCTTATATTAAAACAAAGCAGGAATTTCAACTAATAAACCAGCATATTCAATCATAGAATAAGAAATTACCAAAGAAGGACAAAGAACTACTTGAAAAAGTGAAAAGCAGAAAGCAGCAATCAAGCAAGACCTAAGAAGAATCCAAACTTTAAGAATAAAAGCTCCTTTCAGGTACATGGCTGCCTAGCAGAGAGTTTTCTGGAACCTTGCTCTCGATTGAGAGAGATGCACGGCAGCAGACAAATCCAAAGAAATGATAATAGCTCAGTCCTCAGGAGCTGCATTTAATGTAAATATGCCAAGGCTTAAAACATGTTTATCTATAAAAGTATTTGTCAAAAATGCCGTTGTTATACCTTGTGTTGTGAGACAGAAGTAAAGGACTCTCCTCCAACACATAAAAAATACAGTGATTTTATCATACAAGGCCATCACTCACTTATGCAGGTGTGGACATACTTGAACACAGATGAGTGTGGGCCACTGATTTCAGATTATTATCTCAAAATACCTGTTCTTATTAGACACAATCTAAAATGAATAATATTTGCAAATTATTTTGGAATGCTTCTTGAAAAATGAAGCCAGTATAAAGCATTTCTTAAAATTATTGCTCCTTTTTAAATAATATTAATAACTTTATAAAAATGTTGGGACTTTTTTGGGATGGGTTTTTTTTGTTTTGTTTTGGGGTTTCTTTGCAATTTTATTAAGAAAAACTTTAAGGAAAGTTGTAAAAATGTTTTTGTCAAGATGGAAAGTGTACACCAAGGGACTAATGTGGCTGGGCAGTCTCCCTTAGAGAACAAATGGATGAATAAGATTTGCTGGTGATTGCTGCCTTGCAAAGGTTTTATTGCACTTCCATACCCTTGGGGTCAAATCCTCCTAAGCATCCCTATCATGGCAGGCTGAAGTGCAAAGGAATTCAACCTCTGCTGATGCACCAGAGGAAGCAAATCAGTTTCCAGAGGTGCCCAGTGTGCTGAGTTCTCTGAGGAAGGCAGCATGCAGCTGATCTGAGTGTCTGCTGCAAGCTCATTGATTTACAACTATTCTGCTTTCTCCATGAACCGTTTCAAGGAAAAGAAAAATTGAAGTGGAAAATTGGAAGAAGAGAGAGGTAAAACTATTGCTTTTGGACACAGCCTTACTGGTGACACAGTGTGTTCTGTTGAGAGAAAACTGTGGGAGATTGCTCTGCTTCCCTTCAAACATTCTGAATATATTCTAAATATAAAAACAGATTTCTCTTCTAACATATTCCTCTCCCCTGGTAAAATAAATGTTGTTTGATTTGGCACATTGGTTAGCTTACTTGTAAATGCCTCTATCCTCTTTAGATATCAGCAGACGTCTTATGTTTGAATAAAAGGGCTTTAAACAAAAAAAAAGATAAAGGGAAAGAAGTAGAAGGAGAAAGTTAAGAAATAAGTAAATTTTTTTTTAAAATTCAAGTTTTATGTCTTCATTACTGATGGCCAGTAATACAAGAAACAGTTGTCTACATTTATATGCCCAAATTAATATATTTTAAGTATTGAAGGCATAATATATCAATGCTTGTGTGTCAATATGCACACACGTGTTTATTCGTACATCAAAATAGTGGTTGATGTATGTTTATGTAAATACCAATCCAAAATACATCTATTTTGCAGTCTGCCTCTAACCAAATCTATTTAATCTCTATCCATTTTGTGTCACCTTGTCAGAGTCATCCCATGCTGGCTCTTCAATAAATGTATCTGGAAATTGGAAATATTGTGGCATTTCAGATTCTAACATTGATGGGATTTGTATAAGCCCACCGTGTTTCACCTCTCCTGTCCAACACAAATGCCCTGGATTTTGGGGTGATTTATGCCTCCCTAGATTTTGTATGTGTGAGCAATTCCCTGAAATAAGTCACAGTCAGCATGAGCAGATGATTTCTACTGCATAGATTTAAGCATGTAGGACTGTGACAGCAAGATATTGAGGCAGGATGTGACAAATTTTTTCTAATTTTTTAATTATTTGAATTTTTATCCAAGTTGGAGGGAATGTGTGATGCACTTTTCTTCTGAACTGCTACATAATTTAAAATTACATTTGAAAATGTATTTAGGAGCAAGGAATTGAGAAAAAAAACCCTTCACCATAGATGCAGCTGTAATATAAACAAAAAAAACAGAACAAAACCTGGATGGAATTTTCTGAAAGGCATGTATTTCAGGATTGGTAGAGTGAACCACTCAGAAAAGACATTTTAATCCTGAAGATTAAGCATCCTAATGCTTAAATTCACTCATTTAAGTATTCACTGAGTGGGCAGTGCTACTCAATTCTAGCAGTGTGTTCGGACTGCTCATTCTAAAAATGTTAGTCCCCAAAATTTAGAAAAAGAAAAAATAAAATGCATGTGTCAGCTACCCCAAAGACTCCCTTTACCTTCCCATAATGTCTGAAGCTGGATGAGGGTGTCCTGTCACCACCACCAAGGGCTGGAAATTCACTTCTTATCTGCACAGAGATGGAGTTTGAGGCAAGACTGAGGACACAAAGCAAAAGCCATAGAGAGAGGAGCAATCGATTTTACTGCTGTTTGACATAATGTAGGTTTTTATAAGATGTTGAAGTAAAATAACAGACTAATTGTTAGCTATAGTCACTCATAAGCTGAAAGTCAAGTGACTGCCAAAGGCTCTGTTGGGTGCGGAGTTCAAACAGGTTCAACTGATATTAGAGCAATTTTGAGGTATGAAAGAATTTAACAGTAAAGAGGGACTGCATGAGCTTTGGGGGACTCAAAACCCAATCACACTTATATTTTTGCTGGGAAAGGAAAAATATTTCACTGTAGTTTAGGTCAGTTCCTTTTTTATTTCATTTTTAAACCATTATTTTTATAATTTCATGATTTATTTTTCCAGGTGTTTTCAAAATTCCAGCTTTAAATACAGAAGCTATAAGAACCAATGGGAGCTTTTGTAAGAACACTTTGGCATAAGATCTTGATGCTTTTTATGTTCTGTAGCCACAGGAAAAAAAGTGAAAAATATTAATTTCCCTGTGTTTTTTCCACGATGGTTCCCCAAAATTTTGGTTATTAAAAGTCTATGAGACTCATACAGAGTCAGACATGTCTCTAATTTGAAGATAAACTGAAATCAGGACCCTAAAACCAGACAGCTTTTGTCCTTCTCCACATCTCTATCCTTGATAGAAAAGTATCCTACCATAGTCCATTATATATTGTTGACCTGGTCAAAAATCACAAGCTATGACTGGGAGAAATTTCCCAGAGGATTTCTTGATATTTAGAGTTCACCTTTATAACAGAATTTTCTGCATTAAAAAGGCATGATCAAACTTTGATTTACCAAAGCCCTCCCTCCTTGCCTATGTAGGGACATGCATTGATACTGCAGGGCTTGACAGAAAACCTGTGGAGTTTTACTGCTTGAATTGTCATGGGTTGGTGGATTGAAACAGTGGTGTGGAAACAAGAGCTGATTCCCCATTTTTTCCTGGATCTTGAGAGGGCAGGAAAATCAGTAACAGCTGATCATCTTGGATGACATCAGCTTTTTACCCCTTTTTTTGGGTTTTGTTTTGGGACAGTGTGTGTCCCTGCTTTTATTTCCTTCCCTCAAAAAAACCCAAACAACAAAAACCAACAGAAATTTAAGGAAAAACCCACTGCCTATGCACCATTTTTATTTAGAGTGTATACATTCACTATTTTTTCTTAGATCCTTTTAAAAGATTTGCTATGAGTATCTGCCCTTGCTCAGATTCTTATAAAACTGTATGTATTTGGGAAGATGTTTTCAATGACCCGGAGGCATTTAGTGAAGTACTACATTAAGTAAGCCTGAAAAGAGAATGTTGCCTGCTCTCTTAAACTTGGGAAACATGATACAGGCACTCTACTTCCCTTTGACACGCTTGATTCAATTTCAAGTCACTACAAATGAGATTCTTACATGCCAAAAAATGTACAGGACATCAGTATTATCCCAGGACATTCAGCCATTTGACTACAGTTCATGGATCAGTATAAGCAAGAATACAAACATGTTTTTCAAATTTCTGTTAAACACATGCTGTCAGTAATTTAGAACTGGAGGTGCATAACATTTCTATTTAGTGATTTCTGGGTAATTATCTGCTCTGAGTTTCCCATGTTTTTTTTTACTCAGACCTTTTGTCCTCACGATGCAATGATGTTCCAATTAGAAAAAAATTACACCATAGAAAATTATGCATAAACAATTCTTTTTATTTTAAAATTCATGAGAGTCACAGATTAATAGATTACAATGTGAAACAATTTTATAGATTTATTTGACACATTAGATGGAAGATAAAATGACACTATTTTTAAAAATCCTGACCTAGAACAAGCCATATTTAACGGACAGATTGGTGATTGATTTTTTGACTAATGTGTGTCAAAATGAAATCAGAAAAAATAAAGGTAAATATTGCTTTCTTACTTGGATTTTTGAAAGCCTATACGTAATTACAATTCCAGCACAATCTAATCCTATAGAGCAAGAAATACCTATTTTTTTGTCACTTTGCAAAATGTTTTTCCACTAAATAACATTTTAGTCTAGAGGACGGGTTTCCTTCAGTTTTATGCACAGCTAAATGAAATATCTGAAAGCTGAGCACATGTGCTTGTAAGGTTCTTGAATCTGCTTAAGGAGCAAAATTCAGACTGTACAAATTCACTGCAAGTTACCCAAGATTACAGCTAATTTTTCTCAAGCAAGTTCCCAAGCCTCTCAGCAGAGCTCCTGTCCTCTCTACCATTTTGCAGAAGCCAGAGCACTGCAGCCACTGCCACGGACAAAAGGATCCCAGGGCCAGAGGAATCATGAGCCTTTTCCATCTTTTCGTTTCTACATCTCTTGGCTAGGAGGAACAGGTCAACTATTGATCATCACCTGATGCTGATACCAGTTTTATACCCAAGAGCCTGTTGTCACTGTCTCAAAAAAACCCCAAAACCTAAGTATTAAGACAAGGCCTGACTCCAGGCCTGCCCTCTCTTTGGTGAGTCCTTCCCTGTTTTTGTCTTTGAACAAAATAAATTCAGGATTGCAGCATTTTCACAGAACATTGTTATTTTGGTGGAACAGTGTTTTTTGATGAAAAGCTGCTCCACAGGAGGGTTTTCTCCCTGCCATCTGTAGTGAAGAGCAAGTTGCTATATCAACACGGAGATACAATCAGGAACAGAATGGAGAAGTCCTGACAGACTGCAAGGCCCTGATGTTACGATATTGTTGTAACCTTTTCACGTGTGTAAGCACTGCCAAATTTAGAGCACTTTGGGGAATTCCCAGTTGCAGAAATTCAGGGCTAAGATCCGGTCTTACAGATGACAAGTAATGATTTGTAAAGGTAATGTGAAGTAAGAATAGGAGAGAAAGAGTTAAAATGCACACATTGTAAGCTCAGCCTTGAGCCTCTTTAAATTCTGGTAAAGTTAAAAAATAAGCAAACAATTGCAGAGAACAGCTGATGGGGAATCAAGTTTTAAAGCCTAATAGGCTCTGCCATCTGTTCTTAGAAATACATTTGGACATATCTCTCTCCTCAGTCTGGGCACAGACACTGGTGAGAGGCATGTGGATAAAGTTAAGGAACTTAGAAAATGAGAAAGGAACATCTCCTTTGCAATAGTATACACTGGAATGTATAGAATTTTTTTTATCAAGAAGGCCAGAAAACGTATCAACTGGAGGCATGAAATAATAAAAAAAGCATAAAGGAATTAATTGTACAATTGCTATTGACTTCAAGGAAGGTGGAATACTGCTTTCCTTAGGTTCTTGGAAAATACTGGGCTTTGTATCCAATTGTTCGATTGCAACACAATTAATTTAATGCATGGAGAGGAGCCAGTGAGAAAATCAGTCATGTCACCTATGAGGAGCGATGGAAGGTAATTCTGAACATTTATTCCAAAGACATTGTGAACCCCAAGGAAAAGATAATAATGATCATATCCTGATAAAGAAGGGAGACTTTTAATCCAATAGAAATAGTTTCTGATAGTTTTTGAATATTTTACAAGATATATTCAAAGGATGTTTGAAATCCCAAAGCTGTGGAAAATGATGGCAGCAATCCCACTGGCTTTAGCGAGCTAACAATCTCAGTCAAGATATTTAACCTGGGGTCCAAGTTAGTGAGAAACCTTAACTCTTGTGATCAGAGGCCAGGTTTTGAGTGATTTAATTATTTGCTAAACCTGAAGTTCTCAATCTCTTCAAATATATAGTTTACAATATATGTTTCAAGAGTATGTGTAGGGCAGATGGACAGATGACATTTTCAGTACAAAGAAATGAATCAGAACTCAGAGTCAATTGAGCTGAAACTTTTTCATTGAGGATGAAGAAAGTGAGTATCAGCTTTATGTTTGTATTTCTACATGTACTACATTTGGCTCAGAGGGAGGGTTTTTATGAGCTTCACAGCCTATCCAAACCCAGAAAATACAGAAAATCTCTCCAATAAGTTTTTCTAAATGTCACAACATTTTCCTCACAATTCCAGAGGAACAGAGTAATTTGATCTTTACAAAGTTACTGGAATTCCTATAGGAAAAAATTCTGACCAGATTTTCCACTGCTGTAAGTTAATTTATCTGCATTGATTTTGCTGACATTTTACCTCTTTGCACCAGGTCCTTCCCAAATTCCTTTTCAAAATTCCTTTAATTTGCACATGATTTGCCTTTTCCTTATAGGCTCATGAACCCAAGAATCCTGAACCATATTCCAATAAGATTATATTTCTTGTTTAAAAAGTACAGATCAGTTCATGATGCAAATTCCCTGTGAAACTTCCAATTTAAGAAGAAAAATTGTAAATAAAATTATCATCTAGTTGTCTACAGTGTATTTGTTTCTATTCTTATGGCACTACAAAAAGACAGATAAAGATGTCTTCCTAAAACAATTCTGTTTTCAATAACTAATCATAACAGCTTTGCGGTTTGAATAATCTTCCATTTAGTGGGTGTTGCTTTATCAGTTAACAGAAGAACATGAAATAGCCAAAAAGCAATCACTGAGATTATGATTGTGTTGACAGTGACTATACAGATTTTCTTCTGCAGAAAATAAAGGAAAATATGGAAGAAGAGATTTACAAGTCTCACCTTGATCTGAGACAAAAAATCCTCATGCACAGCACAGCAAAAACCTCCATGGTTTACAGCAACTTCATAAGGGAACACCCACAGCAGAGGACAGCACCACAACCCAGACTTCTGCTGATACCAACCTTTCATATTAGTATTAGTTCACCAACAGGAACTCCTAGGTGAGAATTACATTTCTTAACTGGAAGTTTACACTTTTAATATGTGCAACATGTTTTTCTCACCAGGTTTTGGAATGCCATGGTAGTTGTGGTTTAGTTCAAAGCTTTACTCATGGCTACGTTTTGATTTTGCAAGTTTGTTTCTTTGGATTGGTTTTAGGATTTTTTCCCCCATTACTGATTTTCTATCACAGTTTTATTTATTTTCCCAAAAGCTTTCAAGGCTGAAGTTGTTGGAGGCTTATGGGTGTGGTTACGTAGAGCCCCAAGAACCATGAATTTTGCATCATGCTAAGGATGTCTGAACTACAGACTGTCTTTATATAAACTGAGCTCATCATCCAAGACACGAGGCTTATTTAATTAGGTGTAAATTACAGGTTATGAAGTTCCTGTTTGCATCCTCTTACACTGCAGCTTGTATAAGCAGGGTTTCTACTTATTATTATTCATAACAAGCTTCATCAGAAAAATGAAACTTAAGAGTGTAATGTGACCTCTAAGGAGGGAATTGACTTATTCAGTCTTAAGAAAATGAGTCTAAAAATACCTAATGGGATGATGTACAGACTGTGCTTTGAGATATTCAACACTTAAGTGGTCAAGGTCCTGAGCACCTGCTTTAACTAAACTTTTCTTGAGAAAGGAGTTGGATCACATATCTCTAGATGTTCCTTCTGGCCTGACATAACTCAACAATTCAGATTCATCTCTATATTCTATGATTAGAGGAATGAATTTGCTATACCCGAAACAAAAATTTGTGTGTTTCTTTTTTTAAAATCTAAAATATATTTTTGAATAGTTAATGTTTTATACTTACTTTGGTATATGGAAATGAATGCTCAATTTTGCTTCTGTTCAGAATTTTTAAAAAAAAACCAGCTTTGATGGTTAAAAATGCTGGCTTCCAGTTTTCCATAAGCAAATACAGGGTCCAGGACATTATTTTTCGCAATAGTGCTTTAAAGCAAGTTTCTGGAAAAAAAGGTGTTTTATAACCACTGGACAATTTACAGTAACACATTTCAGGTTTGTGATAAGCATTACTTGCTCATTAGAGAGAATCAAGGTTAAATCCTTCAGGAAATGCTATGGAGCTGTGTATTTTTTAAATATCCCTTAATAAAACCACAGAAATGTTCTATGTTTCACAAAATATTTATTGCATGCCATTAGCTGAAAACAACACCATCAAAACTGTGGGAAAGAGGTATATGAGAATACCAAGAGCGATATGAAATTATCTCGCTTGCAAGGTTTCCATTTACGAATCCACCATGACATAACAAAATTAAGAGAGCAAATCCAACAACTGTGAATCAGTGGTTCAAAATCGTGCTTTTCACTCTGGAGTTAAGCTAGGTAAAGAGCAGGAGTAAAAGGATATGAATAACTACAGTTTCTTACAATTCTTGTTAAACACATCTATGGATTATCAGTAATACAACCAAGTGTTTCCGTCAGGCTTTTATCGCTTTAGCTTGGAAAATACATGAAAATGTTTCATAAGACTAAAAATTAAAACCAAGTTAAATATCTTAAACATTACTATTACTGTGGAATTCTCATAAGTGGCATTAATTACTGAAATTATTAGAAATGTAGAAAACGACATTTTTCAAGCTGTGAGCAGCAGTGTCTGCTCTTCAGAAAATACCATTTTTCATGATGTATATTTCTTTCTCTTAAGATTGGGTTGGAAGGGACCAAGTTCATCTAGTTCCAAGCACCCTGCCATGGGCAGGCCCATCTCAAACTAGACCAGGTTTCTCAAAGCTCCATTGTACCCACCTTGAGCAGGGATGGGACATCCACGGCTTGCCTGGACAATCTGTTCCAGTGCCTCATCACCCCAATGCCCAAGCTGAACCTACTCTCTTTCAGTTTAAACCCATTCCTCAACAATAATGGTAGCAATAACCAGTGCCAGCTCTAAGGTTTGGGGATTTTCATGTATATTGGTTTACAGCAGTCTACAAGGAAATATTTACTGGGCTGGAGCTCCTGATCACACAGCCCCATTCATTTGCTCTCCACATTTACAATTTCTGTGTGCAAGGCACAAACCACAGAGTCCCAGGTGTGAGGCAATGGGGAAACTTCACAGAAAGCTTTGTGAGAACAGCAGAGGCAAGAGAGCTATAGTATATCATTTATGGCCTCCTGAAAGTGGTAAAAATAATTTCGTTGTTGATTATTCCAACAAAAAAGGGACACGATGGTAAAGTCAAGTTTCTGGTCTCGTAAGGGCTGACTTTCTGAGATCCACCAGTGGCAGAAAAAGTACAACATTGCCATCTACATTTGAACACAGTCACTCATGAAATAGTGTCATCTTTATTGAGCCCTCAGTTCAACGCCTTCATCTCCCCCACTGCGTCAGAGTTCCCTTGGTGATAGTTCTTTACAGTTGGGCCATCTCTACACATTGGAAAGACTTCAATGGGTTCAGTATCATGCCCCTCAAGATTTACATTTGAAATAGTTTAAGATTAAAAGAAACCTTTTTAACTAAATATGTAACTGAAGACAAGGGATTTTGAGCACAGCAGGCAGTGTGGGAGGGTAGAAGACAGTGCAAATGAGAAAGTGATATTGGGAACATTTCTGTGCTTTTCATATCTCCACTTAGCATAACTGATAGAGAGGAAAGAAAAATCATGTCATGTATTGGATGCTTTCCAGACAAATGAAGGAAAACTCTAAAACACATTGACTTGAATTAGTGGAAATATGTTGAGTCTAAAGTTCTAAAAGAGTACAATCCTGGTTGGGAAACATATGTTTGAGGATTCCAACTTGAGGAGAGGGAGAGAAATAGAGCTTGGAACCCACTGGCCCACATTTCTGTTCAGTAGTTACTCACACCTGTGTGCAATGTGAGTCAAACACTGCTATCAACTCCATAAATGATAAATACAGCCCTGCTGACTAGAGGACCTCTGGTGGTCCTCCTCTAAGAGCATCCATGGACCCCAAATTCTGATCCTCTTTGTGCTTAAAGCCTTATCCAGGTAGGTCATTAAAGACAGTAATTACTAAGCCTTGCCCTCCTGGTTTACAAACCTTAATGTCATTACTTGGCCGAAAGCCATGGATCTTAATTGTGTAAATTGAAGCTAATTGATCTTCAAATGAAATTGACCTCTGCCCAGGTCACCGGCCATATGGCTCTGCAGGAAGTGCTTCTTCACTCAGCCTGGAATCAAACCCTCTCAAAATTTCTATCAAATCAAAAACATGGACAAATTTCAACTCAGATTAGCATCTAGGGAATTTAATTTAGGGAGACCTACATGGTTTCTGAAAATACTGTCTTCTCTTATGTTAAATGAGATATCTCTTGAAATCCTTACAACTATAGACTGTAGAAGAAAGGAAACACTTTTAAAGGTATCAGCAGCTGAAAAGGATAAATCCTTGCAACAAAATAATTTTTCAGACAAAAAATGGAGAATTGTTCCAAGCCTCAAAAAATGAAAGTATTTGAGAACAAGAGGAAAACAATCGTGGTTTTAGAGTATTTTTTTACATGTTAACTTGTCTTTTTTTCTCAAAAAAAGAGTTTTTAGTTGCTAAATTGTATTCTAAAATCTCAGTAAAAAAACAATGTTTATTTCAAGTCATACAATTTTTACCTTCAACAAATAACTTTTTAAATATATTTTGAAAGGAAAATTTGGTTTTGCCTTTTATAGAATTACACCAACCTCCTCAGCAATTTAGCAAATGTGCTTAAAAACTCAGCTGTCCCTGCACTGATTATTCTATTGACACTGTTCATTTCCATTAGCTGAACATACTTGATGTCCAATCAAGTTGATAGAATCCATCCTACTTCATAACTAAGAAAATTAATTTAAAGAGAAATATGAGTAGTTATTGCTTTTTGCCACCTCAAGGTTACAAGAATTATAGAGTATTCAACCCCAAGATTTTCATTATGGTATTGGTACAATTAGTAATTATTTATTAGAGTTGAAACCTAGCTGCTGACACAATAAAAAAGGCTACTACATTGTGTAAGTCAAGCTGAGAAGATTTGGGCCAAATTTTTATTGAGTGTCATTTGATATTGGGCCAAATTTTTATTTAGTCTCACCTGATACAGTTGTGTTGGGTTAAGCACAGTTACATATTCTTGATGAAAGGGGTTTATTTCTAGGGCTATTTCATTGTGTGCAGCTGCCAAACAGGTTCAAATGTAGACATGCATGTGTATGTTTACATTTGCATTCAAGTATGCAGGTATGAGCATGTGTATCTTGGAGCAATGAAGGTTTTTATTATAAAGCTCAAATGTATCATGTCAGTGAGAAGACATTGCTGTCAATTATTTCATTCAGTGGTATGGAACATCCTTGTTATTGTTCTCCATCACCAAGATGGGCTTGAAACTGTGAGCTCAGAAGCAGAAGAAACACAACATTGTATGTGTTACTGGAATTCCTGTAAGCCATTGCTTTGAGCTCTTAGGGTTTGACATTATTGATTTAAAGCAACAGGCTATGCAATGTCATGTCACATATCATTTGCACTTTGTGTAAAATGATAGAGTGTGGACATGTGTGTGTGTGTATCCTCTGTAGTTTATAAATCAGATTAAGTTCAGAAGAAGCAGGCATTAGTTTCTGATGGCTGGACCTAAATTTAAAAAAAACAACTGGCTATCCAACTGTGAACACATTCCTGGTGAAAATATCAGTGAGTTATTAAACTATAAATTTAATCTTAAAATTCTGTGCTTCTAGTAATGAATACCAGCTTGTTGTGAGCTTTCTGTACTGTTCATAAAATTCTGATCAGTAAAATGAACACTTGGAAGTACTGGCTCTTGCTGACAATGGAAAACAGAGGTGTTAAATATAAATCACGGTACAGTGAAATCATGAAAAGTAAACTAAGATTTTTTTCTATATAAAACATTATAGAGCCATTTTATAACAGAACCAGCTCATAGCATATAATTACATTTTAACAGCTGTTGCCAAATTAGGTAAAAGCTCTGATAGAAGATTTGCTAATTATATGATTTAGGCCTCACAGGCAGCCTAAACCAGTCAGAAATGGATAGGAGCACTGACTTGAGATGATCCTATTTTTAGTATTTTTATTACAATAACAAATAGTTTTCACACGCCTCAAGCTTGGGAAATGCCACAAGACTGCTGCTGGGCAATAGAGGGTAGAAGGGACTTAAACTGCAAGAGACAAAAGTAGGACAAAGCATCATCCTTATTTTATAAGATGCAGAGCGCTTAAGGAAGACATTTTCTAGGACACTCCCTGGTTTCTCTATAGTGAAGTAGAAGAACTAAGTAACTCCTGTAGGCAATTCACTCCTCTCTGCATTAGGCCTTTGGTTCCTAAGGGTGCAAGCTTTGGGGTGCTGAGCCTGCCCCACGACAGCCCTGCACTGCTCTGCAGGTGTCTGAGTGCCTCAGGCAGGGCAGGAGCTGTGCACCCATGGCACAAACTGCTGCACAAGGCTTCCAGTCCACCTCCTCCTCTCACACATCTCCTGCCTCTCGGTCTAGAATGCCATCTCCGGCCAGAACCTGTTTTATTCTGAGATATTTTCACCTCTTGTGAAGTACTCAAGTATGTAATTTTAGAAAATTAAATCTGTCTCTCAAGAAAGTGTGGCAGTCACCTGCAGTACAGTTATTTTTTCCTCTCTCTTAGATGTTATTTTTAGTCAAGTTTCAACAAGAGCTACACCTCGGTGAGTTTCATTGTTTGAAGATTTAGACAGTGAAGGTATGTTTTGTAGGTTCAAATCCCTTAAGTCAGATTTGAATTTGAACTATCTAATCTAATGTCAGAGTGCTCGGTGTGCTGAGTTATTTATCGTGAAGGGAAAGTGGTTTGTTTTCTTTTTGAATGGAAGGATTTACTACTTAAGTAATCCTTATCTTCTCCCAAGGGTTTCCATCTTGACTATAAGCAGTTATTCACTGAAAGTTCTGGCTTTCCTGAATTCTGTTTTCAGGTGCTTACTTTTTGCTCCTCATTGTGTAGGAAGCTGATGTTACTATTTCAGAGGCTGTGAATTCCATTGGGAGCTCAAACATGTAAAATATACCACCTCTAGTAGCTAAGGACCTTTAATATGCCCTATTATCTGAATCCCCTAGTTTGTGGCTACTTACTTTGACCTGTAGGAAATAATAAAAGCTCCTCCAAGACATTACACTCTTACCCTGGTCTCTAAGGTCTCCTTCTGTTTGGGATTGAAAACCATCAAATTCTCATTGGAGGATCTCAGTCTTAGTCACATGTTGTCTTTCAAAGTACAGCCACACAAAAATGAGTTGAACACCCACCCTCCCCACCCCCTATTTAATTTGTGACTCTGAGAGTTGGTGGGGTTTTTTTTCCCTAAAATTAATAATTAATCTATTATTTCACAGTGCCTATAGTAATCCAAATCTACTGTATTACTCTCTAGAAGAATAATTGACATGACCCAGATATTATAAGATTTTTTTCTTTCCTGTGGAAACAGCTGTATTTTGCATGGAATATTAAAGTACAAATTAGGTCAAAACAAGAGAAAACAATTTTTTTTTTTTAACAGTTGTAGAACTCACCTGAACAAAAATAGCTCTGGGTCCTATTTCTTTTTCTAGTTAATAATTTTCCTAGTTTGTAGAGCAAGAGCTAGAAGTAAACCAGGTCACTGTCTTGGGCCTAGTTAATATTTAATTATTCTGCATAAAGTAGAGCAGTTTCGACTGAAAAATGTGGGGCAAGTTAAGTTCAAATTCCTTATAGCTAAAAAGAAAGGCAGTCTTTCTACTTTCCTCATAAGTGTCCTAACCCCTGGGCTGTGTATTAATAACAGAACCTGGGAATGCAAAATCTTCATCCATGCTTTGTGCATTGATGAAGCTCATTTTCCAAGTACATTGAAGAACATTAAGTAGATTCAACCCTACTGGGCAGGCGGTTTTTGTGTGTGCACTTGAACATGGGACAGAAGAGAGGACAAATGAAGCTGAGGCAGATTTTTAGGGGGAANATCTTCATCAATGCTTTGTGCAGAAGCTCATTTTCCGAGTACATTGAAGAACATTAAGTGGATTCAACCCTACTGGGCAGGAGGTTTTTGTGTGTGCACTTGAACATGGGACAGAAGAGAGGACAAATGAAGCTGAGGCAGATTTTTAGGGGGAACTGAAGATGATTGTAAAATACCATTCTAAAAAGAAGGAGATGGACCTTCAGTACTTAACAAATTTAGGAGCAGTTGAAAAGGTGGTCCATGAAAAATTCAATTTTCGTTTTAGTACCAAAAGATGCAGACCTATAAATCTCTTTGTGAATATGGCCAAGAACCCTTTTACAAGGAAAACTGACCAGAAAAAATATCTAAGTAACTTAACAAAATGGTTAGGAAGCTCCCAAATCATGGGTCTGCTTTCAGAAACATCTTTCTTAGGTTCTTTCTTAGGACATTTTTGGCAACACCAGGAATTAAAGTCAAATTGTTTTAATCTATGTCTAGTGTATTAACTATAACAGCAGCCTGTTCTCAGAGCTTGAAGTTCACAAATGAAGGTATAAATCAGCAGCAAACCCACTGGACAGTTGCCAGTGTAAACCAGAGCTCAATGTAAGACAGAAGAGAATCAGGCAGTAAAAAGTGTCTTATTCCTCTCCATTTTTCCATTTTTATCTCTTCAACTTTAATCCTCTTTGAAGGTATATGAAAACAATTATATTATCTTTGTAAAAGACAAAAAAAAAAAAAAAAGGCTTACTCTGGCACCTGAGTGCTTTATTATTTCACTATATTTCTCTAGATAAGAAAATCTGATTTTTTACCATTAGCACCAGTGCTAACATAAATATGTTTAAAACGCATTTTCCTTCCAAGAAGAAATGTCAAAGCTTTTCAGACCTTTTCCTTCCTGCTGGTCCTGCTTGTGCTGTACTACCCCATCTATTCCTGGTGGCACAACTTGGAGAAGCCCATGTGTGTTATGACTACCTGACATGAGACTATGCTCTGCTTCTATGTTCTCCAAGTTATCATTTAGAAACTCCTGTATGTTGTCTGCTATATTGGATTAATTGGATTAGTCACCTGATTAAAGACTGTTTTGCAGGATCAAGTCCTTGCTATGGGATGAAGAAAAAAAATTTAAAATATGAAGATTTTTTATTTTTATTCTTAACAGTTCTGATTATATATATATATATAAATGTATGTATGTAAATTGAAGAAAATCTGTGGGAACTGGTGCTACTTTCCATGGAAAAGAAAATCTGGGAGATGGTGGAGTTGAAACTTTCACTATTAAGAAAGGGAGTGAAAATATAAAGCAACCTCAAAGGGTGG
Organism: Vireo altiloquus; assembly: GCA_013396875.1. Taxonomy (NCBI): domain Eukaryota; kingdom Metazoa; phylum Chordata; class Aves; order Passeriformes; family Vireonidae; genus Vireo; species Vireo altiloquus. Next base: position 87,053 of record VZRF01000941.1, read on the forward strand.
GCTTTTGTTATTACTACTTAAAGGGGAAAACTAAGGGACTAAATTGAAATATTAGGTAAGAATGAGAAAATAGAGACTCGGGCAGGGTTGCTTCACTCTCAGAGAAAGAGACATATGGAATAAGTTACTAGTGAAGGTAACTGAAGTACAGTCTCACAGAGATAAAGGGATACCTAAATCTGTTTCTGGAAGGGAGGATTGAAGAATAGGGTGAAAAAAGCAAGTAGGATGGATTAAGCTAAACTGTGCCAGGACAGGCATGTCAGCACATATGAACCTTTTCTCTCTCTGCAATTCTGCTCTTTTATTTGCTTTTTTTTCTTTATCAGCTCATAATATCAACCTCATAATGTCATTTTAACTCTTTCCCATCTACGAAATTCCTCTGTGCTATTCTCAATCCCCAGTGCATGAGTGAATTTTGCCTGGAGCATTCAGACACTCAGGACCAGTATAATGATGTGTTCTTGGTATGCAAGAAGTGTGAAGCAAGTGACAGACAACAAAGGTGAGATTCTTCTCACCTAAATACAGTATCAGTATGTGCTGCTGAACAGATGCTCTCTTTACAGTAACTGGTCAGAAAAAGGAATATCTTAGCAATCCATCTGAAATATTTCAGTAGATGAGATAAATTAGGCCACAAGTATTTCTATTTCCCTTCACTGAATTTAAATAGAGCATAGAGCATGTGTTAAATTAACACATAGAAATCCAAATCTCAGAGGCCTGCAGTTCACATGAATTGACACCACTCTCAATGTTGTGTCAAGAAGTAAATCCATTTCCATCTGATTTATCTAAGGCCACTTCAGCAACTCTCATTGGAGACAGAGAGACATGTGAGCAAAAGGACTTGCCTTGAAGCTAGCCCAAGAAGTCAGCATAAAGCTGCTCCAACTTAGAAGTGGGGTTTGATGACTTTGGTGTAAGTTTGTTATAATGTCTCTATTTGGTTTTGAGAAAAATAATTTCTCTGGGTAACACTCCATTGGGACGTGTAGATCCAACCTGCAACAGAGATGACACCTTTTCACAAGAAATGGGTAAGGCAAAGAAATGGATAATGAAATCCAGGGTGGATATGGCCTTGAGCAACATGGTCTAGAGGGAGCTGTCTTTGCCTATGTCATTTTGGGACTAGATGATCTTTAAGGTCAATTCCAACCCCTTAACACTCCCTGGTTCTATGAAATAATGCCTGATGCTCTCCCATGATTCTTCTTGAAGCAGTTTGACTTTATACAAAACTCTTAAATATCCCAGAGAGGGATCATAGTCACCTGCTTGGGTCACACAGCCAGAACATGGGGAATATGTACACAGCACTAGGGGAAGAGAAGGAGAAATACTTCTTTCAACAACACATTTATCTGCAGATAGAACTGACTTCAAAGGGAGAATTGTCCCAGATGTTTATCAGATCATTTTTATGTCTGAACTAGTTATCCTCAGGGTTGCAGGAATTACAGATCATGAATCCTTCGAGACATCTCATTTTCAACGCTGCAGAGTCCTCTCCAGGGATGTGTTGGAAATCCCTAGGATAGATCAGATAGAGGAGGAAACTGAGCCTTTCTTTTCCAGATTCCAAGTGGTAGTCTTACACACCAGACAGCTGAATTACAGAAAAGGGAATAATGAATCCATCCTGAACATGTGTCTTGTATAAATATTTTCTATATTCTGCATTTAGCTCAAAGTGCTTGGGATTAAAAACCTAGACATATATGTGTTTGTTTGTTTTTGAGTTTTTTGTAACTGATAAATGCTTTTTCTGAAGATTAAATACTGATTTGAAAAATAAACTACAGGTCTTCAGAACAAACATAATCTTGTATCAACTGTGATGGCATAAATTATGTTAATAAGAATGCTGTGGGTAACGTTGTTAACTGAGGACCATAAAAAAACTGTGCAGGATGCAAAACAGTTTAATTAAGGAACTTATCACTCATTTTTCTAATGCTATTTCCCTCTCCTTTCAAGAGAAAAAATAAGTCAAGAAAAAAATTTCTAGTAAAACTATGATAGAAAATTATCAACCAATTTTATAATATAATGAAGTATATAACTTCATAAGTTGTTCATATCCACTGTTGCAATTTTTATAATTCTATTTGCTGTATTAAATTATTACATATGAAGAACTTTAAACGGTTCTTTAAAATATCACTGAAATCACTGCAGTATTATGGATGTATTTCCAACAGATTTGTGACAATTAAGATTGTCATCCAAATATCTTTCACGTCAAAATCCTGCTGGATCACACATGTAGTTTTGCTACTTTTTTTAGAGGCCTGTTTTGATTTAACATGTGCCACTGTGTTCTTTCATTATTTGGAGAAACTAAGGAATGCTATGAAAAGATTATGTTCTGTCATTTTTCTTACTCTTCCCATATTCTGTTGCGCAATCACTGCCATGCTCTTGCTAAGAACCTTGGCTGCATTCCACTCTGAGTTCTTGCTTAATGACTTCATCTGTAGCACTACAAAGGTTCATAATCAGTTCCTATCCAAGCGCTGAAATTAATTTTGTGGAAATCCATCTCTGTATGTTACAATGCTCGCTGTTGAAGCAATCTTGAAAGCAGACACCATGTGGGGGGAAGAACGGAGGGGAGCAGGGAGAGAAAAAAAAGAAAAGAAAGGAAACTTTGGCTCCAGCTCACAGAAATCAAGCTGTGTTCTGTGACATTCAAAAAAAGAGGGTGGTCTCCACCCCACCAGAAGTCACACAACAGAACAGATTCCCTCACCAAGCTGCTGCCTGTGCAGTTCTCTGTTTCCTTACCTCAGAGGAGAGCAAAGATGCCTCTCCTGAGAGAATGAACAGGTGAAAAGGTTTCTATTCACAATAGAATCTCTGAAGGCTACCACAGACTTAAATGTCTACTGGGATGTCTCAGTGATTTTAATGTCAAACTTCTGTACCATGTTCAGTCAACAGAAATTCTGAAAAGTCTTAAATTAGGTACACATATATTAAATTTTCAAACTCTTTCACCTCTTCAAGGTGGTATCTCAAGTCTCTGAATAGAATGTGTCAAAACTTGTGTTGATCACAGCAGAGCATCTGAATATGCCGAATATATATACAAGACGTAAGTGGAGATTTGATCTTCTTTCTGTATTTTCTTACATCAGTATATTAGGAAAACATCTGAAAGTGCCTCTGTGCAAGATTTCTTATCTTTTCAAAAGCATTTTGAGTAACAGCCATTTGGGTAACAGTGATTCTGGTTAGTCCATGACTTTTACATCTGTGGGAAGAAACAGGGAATATTAAAGAGCACAAGATGCAAGTCAATATTCACCACTGAGCATGAGAATGATGCCTTGGTCAACTGAGGCTTAATATTAATTCAGATTTTCCCATTAGTACTGGATGAAAACACTGATGTTGCACAGATGTTACTGAAAACAAAAAGAATGGGACAGTCATGGGAGCCTATTGTTTTATTTAAGGTTCTGTTTTTACCTCCAGGATTGGTGTTGTATAAACAGTAGTCTGCATGTGGCTCCCTGCACCCTTCCCTGCTTATTTCTCTAACTGGTGTTGACACTACAAGTCTGTGTTTGGCAAAAACTCATGGTCAAATGTCAATCTTCTTATAAACACATACACACAAGTATAGAGATGAACAAATGGACTTGGCTTATTACCTTATTGACTTGGAATATGGTGGGTTCAGGACACAAACAAGACTCTTGCCTTAGTAAATGCTACAAAGGACAGCATTTTCCAACTCTTCCACAGCTAAAATGAGCAATGGATACAAGGCAAAAAATATGTTGACATTCATAGAAAAGGTCTCAGTGAGCCAGAAAACATTTAGTGTCAGAGAAGTTGCAGTTTACCTAAGAAATAATATCATCAAACTTTAATACAGAAATGATCATGTCTTTTTAAAAACTTCATTCCTCACGAAACTGTGCCAGATACTGACATTGTCTGCTGGCGTCCGACTGACACACTGCAGTAGTAATAAATGGGGCACTGTATGTCTAAGCTCCCTGGCTGAGATGTGACATTAACTCTTGACCCTCAAATGAAAAGAAAACTCAGTATCTCCTGTTACTATTATAAATGTTGACTTTAGTATTCATTATTAAAGAACACATTTCAGTCTCATTCCACACTGCATCACGCGATGTATGGATCTATAGCAGTTTTCACTGGTGCTGTTTCTTTTCACTTTGTCTGCATCTGATAAGCCAGAAACCTTGGGGACTGAACCAAAACACAGGCATTACTGAAGAAACAGGCCTGGGAGATTTTCTGCTTCATCTCATGACACCATGCTTGTGTAATGCTATAGAGTAATGCAGCCTCTATTTTATGGCATATGAAAATGTGAATGCATTTCATTACCTTCTTATATTCCATACACAGAGTATGCACAAACCCTGCATGGAAGTAACACACTGGTTGATATCTCTGAGGCCCTCTTCTGGGCCACTTCAAAATCAGGATGAACTATTGTAGTTTCCAGTGATGGACTTACAGCTCAAATCACAGAAAATATAGCTTTTCGGATCCTCAGTCCCTTATCAATCTGTAACACATAAGCCAAAAATATGGTTATTAGTTACAGAAGTCAGAGACAAAGGTTGCATATTTCTTCCAAAAGCACAAAAATTTGAAATTTGGAGAAGAAAATGTGCTGAAATTAGACCAGCCCCTGTTACCTCATTGCAGAGCATTAGCAGTTTAGTCCATGAATTGCACAATTACGGGGATTATTGTGGAAGTTCTGTTTTTCAGTCTTCCTAGTCTGACAAATAGACACCAAGGACATTATTTTCTTGTGAGTGCAGTGGATGTAAGAAATTTGGAACTGAAAGGATGTGTTCCAGCAACCAACTTGAAAACAGGTTAGAATTCCATTTTTCTGAATGACTTTATCATGGACAGCTGGGACTGTCTGGCTGTGACTTGTTACTGCTCTCCTTGGTGGCAGTGCAGAGAAAGAGACTAGAGTAGCTATAGGATTAGTCAGATGTTTAAGTTAAGCCCAGATTTTTATTGTCTCTTAACTATTGCCATCTAATCTCAGATGAGACCTGAGTATGGTTTGGTTTCTACTGAAAAAATCTTTGAGAAACGATTGCTGAACTTTTCAGCCGAGGCCAGACTTTCAATACTTTGGTCATGTCCCTGTTGCAGGTGGAACTCCAGAAGAGCCTATGAAACACAGAGATCAATTTCTATACTGTCACCAAAGGGATGTCCTTAACACTCCCAGACTGAATTGGGTGAAAAAGTTTAGCCATAAGAATACACTCATTTTGCTTGATACAGTCATCTTGGTACCACAGAAGCAGGCCAATCCTTGTGTACTAGTCAGGATGGAAATGCAGCATGCCTAAAAGTAACCTTTCTATAATATCTATTGACTTATTTTTCTTCCTAAGGATATAGACAGACTGTTCTAGTTCATTATGCTTATTTGTAACAAACTGATCCATGGGAACCACACCAGACTAGGACCAGGACACAGAAATGCACCCAGGCTGAAATAAACTGACGATGATCCCAGAGAGTTAAATCCTTACCACCATATTCCATTATTATACATCCTTGCACAGAGAATTTCTATGCAGCCACTGTTGCCCATGTTTGGGGCTTTTTCCTGTGCATTCTTGAAAAAAGTGACAATGCACAAGTGGAAATTTATCAGTGTCTCTGAGCCAGATTGCTGCCCTTCTAAACAGGAATTAATACTGCTAATGTCAAAGGGCTGATGGATGTCTTCAACAGCAGTAAAGAGTTCACAGCCTTGCCCACAGAAATAGGCTCTTAAATCAGAGCATGTTCTTATCTTTGAAGCTCGAGTAGCCATTGACTCTGGGGCTGTTCCTGATCATCAGCTGAGAGCTATCTGGGTCTGCAGTTAGCCCTTACAATTACAATTCTCAGGAGTATTTCCCCTGCTGTCATCAAATCTGTCACAGATTACTCTTGTGGCCTTTATATGGCCATGGAGCTGGTAATTGCTCTCCTGCTGGCTGCAGAGGCATGGGTGAAGATTGCTCCAATATGAGACAGAGCAGCTCAGCAGAATACTGCTGCACTAAAGCACTGAATTCCAAAGTAAAGCTAAAGCATTCCCTGGCACGGATTTTCTTACCAGTGCATGAAGACCACAGCTGGCCTGTCAGTCTGATCACCTGAACCCCCACCTGCTTGTTTCCAGCTCTTGCCTGTACCACGAGTTCCTTTGAGAAGGGAATCATGTTCTTCCCCTCTTTATATGGCTGACAAGTGCAGGGCTTTAAACACCACACAAATTAAAATGCTGAATGTGAGTGACAATTTGTGAATATACTGTTCTCCAGCACAACCACTGAGAGTGAAATTGTGGTAACTCAAAGCTGTCACACACCACAGAGAGAAAGGCATTTTTTTTCCATCATTGTACCTTTGCACGAACTTTACAGATATAAAATGTCAGCCTTTAGAGTTATGTTCTCTGCAGAAACCTTTCAATGTGTAATTTCACCTTTGAAAATACATTTTGGGAGTTTGTGAACCAAGGTCACTTTATTCTGCTGAGTACAGATAAAAACCACAACACAGTATTGGAGAGTTACTGCAGCATTGCTCAATTATTTTGTATTTCTTGCAGCAAAGCGTAGTGAATCATGCAAAACACATTGTTTTGTTTTGCTTTGGAAGACACACTTCTTACTGAATGATGTGTGCATAAAATATGTTGGAAACCAGTACGTTGTTCCGCAATGGGACTCCATTTTTGAAGGGAGCTTCCAGGGGGTGCACTAATACTGGTAATAAATAGCAGGAACAAACCCAGAATACAAGTTTGGCTACACCACTGGTTGTAGAGTCACAAAAATATCTTAAGGGAGATGAAATACCTTCATGCATGTTCAATTCCTTGCTCTCTCCTGTCACTGTGAGTTAATGACTCTTTCAATTAGGAATTGGACTGAGTCCACAAACTCATGTCACAATACAATCTCCACATAATGATGGAGACAACAAAATGGCCATAAGATATTGGCTGATTTGTAACTGTTAATACAGAGATGAAGAGTCAGCATGCCCTTCATTCCAACTTGAAGGGTCTCATATATAAAAATGGAGATAAAAGAAGCAGTCCAGTGTGTCCATTTTTTTTTTCTTCTGAAGGATTTTGTTTTTCCAATAGCTAAAAAAATAACCAGCTTCAATTTGCTTTATAAAAAATTCATGCACAATAACCACATAAATTTGATATAATGGACTCCACAACGATTAATAAGCATTCAATATTTTTGTGGGGTTTATTGCATATCACACTGTTAGGGTGAGAACTTGTTCTAATGAAGTCTAGTTCCCTGTCATTGTTGACTTTCTTTATACTAAAGCCATTTAAACTCTGATTTTGAAAATCCTGTTTGCATCAGTAATGCCTAGATCTGAATGTTTTCCATATGAGGAAAGAGCATTAGGATTCTTATGCTTGGGAAAAAGATGGCTGGTAGGGGGAAATGACAGAGGGCTTTAAGTCACAAACTCTACACAGAACATGAACAGAGTGAATATTCACTCCACCTCATAGCACAAGGATTAGAAGACATATAATGAAAGCATTAAGGAGTAAGTTATACACCAAAGTGCAGTATTTTTTTCCACACAACGTGTAATTACATTATAGAACTCATAACCACAGGATTTCATGGAGGTAAAAAATACACATGGATGTAAAAAGGAACAAATTAATGGGGAGTAAATCAGCTGGTATTACTAAACGTGATTTGCCAAAAAGAAATCTGGATCTGGAAGTTCTGAAACCACTGATTACTGGAAAATTTGCTAGACCATGACATTTTTTTACATGAATTTGTTTTTTTCCTCTTTGCCTACATGTCTGCTGCTGCCCAGCCTCAGAGACAAGATGATAGGTGTGGAGGTCTGATAGGCCTTCTTCCCTCTACTCTAAATGTCCCACGGGATGCATGTAAATGCCTGTGTGAAAGTCCTCTTCATAATCTGACAGGAGCAACAGACACTCCTGGAGTACAGAAGTTTGGACTGCTCCAGGCATCTGTATTAGGGAGGAGCAAAATGAACTGTAAACACACATATTTCCACCCACCAATACTAAAGAAAATGTAGATGCCTATCTCAAATGAGGGCATCTATTATATAAGTTGGGTCAGATATGTGTGATTCCTGTTACTATGGCTCTGTGCAGAAACCAATCACAAGTTTTTTCTTCCAGCCCTCATATTTGGGCTTTATTTCATATTCTATCAGTAGAGTAAGTTACTAAAGAAAATTAAACAAAAAGGATCTCTCTCAACACGTTATTCTTCATCAAAAGTATCATAAACAAGGGTTTATAAGCTGATCCCATTTTTACAAAAAAACTACATATGGTCTTCAGTCCCACTGAAATTATTAGATTTAAGAATGTGTTTAAGATCTTTGCTGAACTGGAACCAGCGTGAAATATGGTAGAATGAAAGCCACCAAAATATCTGAGACATTGAAATATAGTTCAGTTCCATTAATAGCAAGTCTCTGTTTCAAGTAGAGCTGATCTGACAAAAGCAAAGCAAAATTACTCCAGTATATAAAAAGTGGTTCCTCTGTGCTGTTAAATTCTGATATAAATTATTAAATCCCACAGAGATTTTTTAGATCAAAAGAACTTTGTACTTTCTTTATGTAGCCCCTTCTACAGAGAAAAGAAATTGCCAAATATCCTGCAAGGCAGATGTGAAAATATGATCTTTTAAAGCAATTGTGACTTTCTTGCTTTCCCGTCTATTTTTTGTGCTGCATCCAAATGCTCTTTGGATGTGCTACATTTACTAACAGATCGAATGTAAAACTCAAAAACCTAGAGTGTGCTTCAGAGGTTGCCCCTGTAAATGAAGATCACTATTTTGGGCTGAACTGGGGAGGTACCACAAGACACTAACAGTCTTTTCAAACTACACTGTTACTTTTTCTAATTAAAAATTTAACCATTTCCACATGTTCCTCTAAAATGACATGCTTCAGTTTTAAAGATACAGTCCTGGATACACATTACAATTTCCCTGAAAAGAAATTAATCTGCATGTTTAATTCTTCAGCCATCCCAACAGAATTTCTTTTTTCAGAAGAAATACAAAATCATAGAATCATTAAGGTCGGAGAAGATCTCAAAGATCATCAAACGCTACCATTAACCCAACAGTGCTGTGTTCACCACTAAACCATGTCCCCAAGTGCCTCATCCACACACCTTTTGAACAAATCTAAAGATGGCAATTCTTCCACGTCCCTGGGCAGCCTGCTCCATTGCTTGACCACTCCTTCAGTTAAGAAATTTTTCCTACTATCCAATCTAAACATTCCCTTGTACAACTTCAGGCCGTTTCCTCTTCTCCTGCCACTTGTAACCTGGGAGAAGAGATCAAGCCCCACCTGGCTACAACTTCCTTTCAGATAACTGTAGAGAGTGGTAAGGTCCTCCCTGAGCCTCCTCATTTGGAAGATTTTATTTTTCTAAATTAGCCATATTACAACAAAACATTTTTACACTTTTTGCATAGTATAAGCCAAGGGTAAAAAAAGATCTACTGACACGGTGAATAGGGACACTCAATTGACAACATGGAATTCTGACTTCTAGTCTAATTTTCTTCAATTAGGATTTACTGAAAAACACAAAATAGGCCTTTAACTAGGGAAACAAAACCTGTGACTCCGTTTTTCTTAAGAAGCCCTAACCATCTTATGACACAGTTGGAGCTTATTTCTTTTTTCCTAATTCACTCTTGGAGACAGTAAATCTTGTATCCATTTCCCCATTGGAGATGTAGATTCCCTCTGCCTTCCCCCATTAACCCTCTTGACATAAATTCTGGCTGTCATTCACACTCCTGGGAATGAGGAAATGTGGGTCTGGTCCCCTCTGTCAGAGGAAGGAAGAGAAACCAGTTTCCTCACTTCCTGTGCGAGTGGTCTAAGTGGTACATTATTATACTAAAAGCCACCTCTGCAATTACTTACTGATCCAATGTCAGCACATTAGGGTTTGTCTCAGATGGATTTAATGGGAGTCATCATCTTTCCATACATTAGATGCACTTTAATGGCCCACAGGCAGCCAGTCAAACGCTCAGATGGGGATGAAGCTTTCTGCCTCTATCTTGACTAAGTTTAGGTAGGAAGTAAACACTTCAGCTTCAGCTCACTTGCCTGGTTGATTCAAGCTATCCTGATCTGAGATGCTCTGAAGTTGCTGGACATACATACCAAAAATATTTGTGCCCTTCCAGAGTGGGAGAAAAACCCATACAGGATACCCAGCCTTGTGAAAAGGCTCTAGACATGTGTGCTAATAAACCTGAAATAACATCTGAATTTCACAAGCTAGGGCTGTTTCTGTCTAAACCTGAAAAATAAACAGACCTCAGAAGTCGAGATTCACCATGGAAGTGTGGGATTTGGAGGCATTGGCATAAAGTTTATTCATATTGCAGTGTTCAGCATTTGTACTTCAGCTTCATTTCAAGACAAGTATCCAAGAATGAATAAAAGATAAATTCCTTTGGGGATCTGAACTTTACTTATGAAGCCAAGTGCTACATTAGCCATACATTGCTCAGCTGCTTTACTTGAAGAATACACTAAGGAAGAAACTGTCTATCAAGAGCAAAGTACCAGGTTCTACATGTCTGGGCAGGGTTGATAGTTCACTGGAGAGTTATGGAGCCAAGATTCTGACAAAATTTTCTTCTTGCTCTAGTTATTCTGAGTGTAGATTCACAGATCCAGAAGGTCATGAAGGGTCAAGGGACAACCTTAAACATAAGCTTCTTTATATTTGTCTACACTCCATAAAATCTAAGCTTACCTGATGATATCTGGCACATGTTGCTCTTTCTTACTGTACAGAGGGTCTCTTCTCTCAATACTATATAAAATTACTAGTCTTGTTAAGCATGTGAATTTATAATGTCTGAAAATCATTCTTGCTTATCTGCATGTCTTCACCTAAATAATATTTCCAAAAGTCAAGTCTTATATTTATTCAAGGCACTGAACTTGCAAAGCATAAAATTTCTTAGCTGGGAATGTTGGCATTTCTGAGGTCAGCAAAAAGATTGGTTTGCAAACCTAACCGAAGTTTTGATTTGCTTCAGTGCCATGCAACAGCTTGCCTTTTAAAGCATCAAATTGCTTTTTTAGTACATTTAATTAAACTTCTAAGACTGCTTGGCAAGCTTAAACTCCACTTGTTGCAATCAGCAGCATGGTGATTATTTATAATTTCATGAAGATTGCTTCCATCTGTAGTTCAGTGCAATTAGGGAGTTTATTCATAATTCATTAATTTTAAAGACATGTACATAAAACATGATTCTGTGCTCTAACTTTATGTGTTACGATTTAATGACACTTAAGAATATCTGACAATTAACAATGTTTAAACAAACTAATGATTTATAAAAGCAGAGTCAAATTTAGCAGCCAGAGTTAGAATTCAGCCTTGTCGCTTTGGGTGATGTACATGTCTACATGTAAGTAGAGAAATGCCTTTTTCAAGGCCCGTTGTTGTATCTGTCCCTTTGTGCTAGGAATTTAAAGGTTTCTAAGTATCAGAAAGGAGGAATGCAGGGAAAGGGTAAGAAAGAAGAAGGGAATTCTTGCAACCTCTCAAGAATCCCAATATTGGACACAATCCGCAGGAAGAGCTGAAGAAAATGGATTTAGTTTAGTCTGATATTTCCTGTGTTTTCTGAGCGATAACACCAACTGTGATGCAGAGATAATCCATATTTACAGTAAACTCTGTAGGCCAGGTTGGATGGGGCTCTGAGAAACCTGACCTGGCAGAGGGCATCCCTGCCCAAAACAGAGGATTAGAACTGGGTGATCTCTAAGGTACCTTCTAACCCAAATCATTCTACGAGTCTATGAAATACTGGTCAAGATTAAATAGGAAATTTTTATAATACAGTCATGGATTTTAAAAAAAACCAACTTGAGGTTTACATAATAACTGAAATAATACTTTTAAAATCATCTCATCTTTAGTGCATTTTCTCTGTAGTCATCTTCAGGAAAATAAATCACTTGGAGTGCTATATTTAAATACTGAGCAACTCAGTTAATATTCAAGTGAGTTACCAGAAAGCTAAGTGACAAATGTTTTAAGACATTGCGCTTATGGTCCAAGTTCTTGACTAGATACTCATCTATCTGCTGGCAAAGAACAATGTATAAACAGGATAAAAATATATCAAGCTCCTTAAAGCAGTGGTAAATTATTGAAGTCAACTTTTGTTTTGTTAGATTTTGCTTGCAGTGTCCTCTGGCATGCTGGTAAACCAGTGACATCAGCTAAATCCTTCTTTTCCCTCACCTTGCAGACTTCTACTTGCTTGGTTTGGAGCACCACGGGACAATTTTGCAAGGGACTTAAAGTTTTGTGAATTTTCTCTAAAACTGACTGCAGCCAAAGGGCAAGTCAGACACCTACTTTGCTGAATCAGTGTCAGGACACAAATCGATCTGCCCATCAGGACAGATGTCACAAGTGAGCATCTAGAGAGAAACACAGCTGGTGACACTGAACAAGCCCTGAGGCTTCAGAGAATCCCAGTTCAGCAGAAATAGGGTCAATATAGATTGTCCAGCCTCAAATTTGAGAGATGGAGGAAAGCTGCTCAACCTTTACCCTCACTCCTGTCAACTTTACTAAAAATAAAATTTTCTACCATGGTGATATGTTTCCACAATATTTGCTCACACAAGCCTAGAAAGCTGAAAGCTCATCTTGATGACTAATTTGGAAGCCTAGGTTTAAATAAAACTCTACTTCTCATGTAATTAATGCCTATGCCTGAGTCACATCTGTAAATTCTTAATTGTAATATTTCTTGTATATGTTATATATTAACATGATTTTCTCTGTGATCTTTCATCCTGAATTTCTTCAATATGGTTGAAGCATGTCATTTGTTTCCATAGTATAGACTAACAGCACAAATGAAGTTCTTATGATGTCTCTATCTTATAAAATACAATACCACACATGTCAAAATATTTAAACATAATCAGACATGGGCCCTTACCCAAATCAAAATCATTGCAGAAGTTTTGGAAAGTATTAATGCTTTATCTCTCCAAAGCTCCAAGATTGGTCCAAATCTTTATCTGAACTCAACCCATCATGTACAACTTTGAGTTTAATGTAACACAGACAAAGACAGCGAGATTATTTACCGGTATAAATCAAAATAGCAGTACAGAGACAACATGGTCTCACAGCACACCTCACAAAAACTCAGCAAAATTATTATGTGTCCGAGCACACATTTTACACTGAGTAGCTGTTGCTGGGCTTGAAAAAAGTCCTTTGGCTACAGTTTTGCACAAAAAATATATTGTGCAGTGATTCCTATAGATTAAAAATGCAAAATGAAGTTGCATAAAGATTATTAAATATAAAGGACATTTTTGGCACTTCAGTATTATAATGGGTAATGATGGGTAATTTTGAGAAAATAAAAGAATACTGACAGAAATCAATTCAGAGGCTGAAAGAATTACTTACAGAGATGGGCTGAAATAATTAAACATGCACAGCATCTACAGATCACTGCAAAGTAAATTAAGCTTACTTTCCAACAGTTGTGAATCATTAAGTCAGTTCAAATTATTTTATGTTATATTAGAAGGTAATCGTTAGGGAATTTCCGTGTTTGTTTGATATTTCAGATGAGCGACAATAACCACACTGTGAGTTTGTAGTATGTCACCTGAGCCTTTTAAACTGACCTCGATTCAACATCAGTCAATGATGTACTGCTGACAACAACTCCTCATTGGTGCAAACCAAAAATAGATGATATATTCCAGTTCTTATATATCTCTTTCTTGTTTTCTTTACTCTTTCAAACTCTCTGCCTGGCTCATACTTCAGTCATCCCTTGAGGGCTGCAGGTCAAACACATTTCTCTTGTTTCCATACAACCACAGTTGCCTGTGAGCTGTAGCACGTGGGTATAAAACCCAGGTGATAGAACACTAAATGGCACTCACTGTTTGGCACTGCGGTCAATGGGTCAAGGCACAATTTCTTTTCCATGTAATTTCTTGGCTGCCACAATTGTATATTTTCTCTGGCTGCTACATAACCTGGACATACTGATTTAATGACTTTTCCCTAAGAGCAAAAGCCACTGTTATATTCAGAAAAATGGCTATATATTTAAAGTTTCCTTACATCAATATTATGACAGTACCCACATTGTTTTACAGCCCCATGCTGACAAGCCATTAACTTTGTTTACATTAGACCATGGCTTAAGCTGGAATTTGGAGTTGGATTTCAAATACCCCAATATCCACAGATGTTAGGAGAGGGGTCCTTGGCTTAGCTTACTGAGGAACAGTACAAAATTTGGATCTGGACCTAAGTGTGATTTTGAATTTATGCCAACCTTGAGGTGTTTTGCATCAGAAGCTTTAAAACATGGTTCTTCCAGAACAGGGGTGCTCTATTTGAAGGATGCTGGGTTTTAAGTCCAAATGACATTGCAGAGTGGGCAAATACCTGCTGACCAGTGGGACTCCTTAGGATCTCATGCCTCATTTTTCAGCCTGTTCTATGTATTTGGAAGAAAAACAATTTCTTTGACTTCAGTGAAATTTCTCTTGATACCCAATAATGTGACAAGAGCTGAGGACTCTATGGGAGATTTGGCTTCAGCTTCTAGTTCTGTCACAGAGCTACATCATGATGTCTAGTCTCTTGATGGAAGGGTAATAATTCTGTTACAGCTCCCTACAGTTTGGTAAGGATTGACATTTGGATGCTAAAGTGATCCTTGCCTGCAGAGACAAGCCCTGCAGAACAGGACTCGATCCCTGTGAAATCAGCCAAAGGAGCAGGCAAATCTTCATGTCCAGGGCTTACCAGCTCAGGCTGGTATTGCCTGCACACAACTTGGCAGCTTTCAGACACAGGCTGCTTTGCAATCTGCCCGTTCTGCTCATGCTGAAGGCAGGCACAGCAGGCTTGGTCTGTCTGCAGCTACCAGCCTGCTTTCAGTGAGCACCAAAAGTGACAGAAGTACGGGTTCATTTCTCTTCACCATGTTTCAGTCATAGAGCATAGTTAAAAAAACCCAACCCAAACAAAAAAACTAAACCAAAACAAAGCCACCGCCACCAAAAAATGACAAAATGTCATCCTGCAAGCTTCAAATTATATTAAAAAAAGAATTTCACCATTTTCACCATATTTTTTTACGTTATTGAAAAGGTGTCATTCAGTGACAACAGAGGAGCATGTGCTCACCTCAGAACAGACTCTAAACAAAGCACTGAATTTCTTTCATGGAGACAATAAACAGACATGATTTGTATTTCTCACTTTGGAAAGCTGGTCCATCTGATGTCCCATGGCTACACTTCAAAGACATCCCACAGGAACCTTTTTCCATGTGACTTCATGTGTGGCATTACAGAGATGAAGAGGCCAGCTCCTAAGAAGTGGGAAACAGTGCCTTAAAATTTACTCTGTGAGCAGAGATTTATGGAAGATCAGAAGACTTTATAAAGTAAATAATGTACATTTTGCAAATATATACAATGTACAGACTATTTACCAAGAAACTTGAAACGGCGGTCTTGGAAGAGTTCCAGTTTCTCAAGTAATCTGGTTATCAGGTTTTTAGAAAAGATCCAACATGTATGACACTGACAAAAAGGAACTAAATATATTTTTTTCCAGAAGGAGCGGGGTGGTAATAGGAAGTACCCTTTTAAAGGCAATTAACAAACACTCCTTTAATTGGCAAGTTGTTCCAAGTAACTTGGAAGAAAAAAAAAAGACAACTCTAATTTGGAAATCTGCTTGCAATGCACACATGCATAAATCTATTTTAAGACAGGCTTGGGTAATAGATAGCAGTGCCGAGTCTCAAAAAAATGTTCTAAATTATCCATTTCAGGTCATTGCAGCAGCCACTAACCTGTGCTGAGGGCTGCCAGAGCTGGGACTGTTCTCTTAACCACTCCAGACCTCTCAGGCAAAACAGCTTCTCTGCACAGGTTTTCCATTTCTTATTAAAAATTAGAGTAAAAGTTGTGTGGCAACAACAATATTGAGTCTATACTCTGTATGTGTGTGTGTATTGACAATTCCTCTGTATTTTCTTTAGTGTTTTCCATGATTATAGTTTAACCTGGATTATTATTACCTTTTTTTAAGATATTAAGATTACCCCAAATGTGGAGTTTCTGTGGAATTCAAATACATAGATTTGTTAAAACAAGGGGTTCTTTTCTGCACCTTAGCAAATAAGAAAAAGGGAAAAGGCACAGGGGACTGAGAAAGATGAAAAGGAAATGGAAGTTGGAGGCAATTGGGGAAAATTTTAAAAATATCAGAATCCTTCTTTACAATGTTCTCTCAATACAATATCTCTCACTCCAAGATAACAAAATATTTTGTTGGAAACAAAGAAAATTGAGGAAAAAAGCTTTCAAAATAATAATGAAAAACATTTTAAATGAAACTAAAATTTTTACTGTTACTTCAAGCAATTGCAAAAGTTTGACCTAAAGTTTCAGACTGTCCTTAGTTATGATGACAATTTTTGGAAAATGCCTGTTTTGGAAAGACCATCCATAGTTTTCCTCCTTTTTTCCCTCTCTTGACTTGCAGGGTTATTTTTTTCTAGTATTAACACTTTTTCATAGGCACTAAATTTAGGCTACCTGTCTATTTCATGGTCCTCTTACAAATCTAAAGCTTTTGGGAGAAAACTTGTTTCAACTTGTTGCAGTGGTCTAAAAGACAAATGTGATTTAAGTTAAGTGCACAGACAATCAAAAGCAGAAAAAGTGACATAGTAAAACTGTGACCTAGAATAAGTGAGCTACTCCTAAGCTGATTTGCTCATCTGTGGCCCTGTATATCAAATTTACATGAAATGAAAACCAATTTTGAATGTAAAGCTCCTGGTTCTTTAATCGATTCTGATTATCAGTCTCTTGAGTGTAACACCAAGTGTTGTTAATTAGCTAATCTAATCAGTCCTGTGCAATGGCACTGATTCACAGTAGCCAAGGATCTGACTCATTCTCCTTCACTCACACTAAATACCTCCATGTCCCATGTCTTCTGAGCAACTGCAAGTATGACATCATTTTATTTCTCTGGAACAGCTGAAAATTCATCCCTGCTTGAAACGCTAACCCTTTGGATACTTTGCTCTTGGGTTTGGGATTATGGGCAGCACAGGGGGATCACTTAATCACTTTATTAATTTATCCTAATTCTTGCTCAGGGAAAGGTGATGGTTCCAGTGCTAACTCACTGAATTTGCATTTGCATGTCATATACTCTTTAGTTAACCCTTAACAGGAAAATCCTAAATGAGTGAAGAACTGGGCCAACTGTAAAAAGGATTTAGGTTTTATTTAGTTTTATGTGGAGTGACAGAAAGTACTGGGTTTGTTTAGCCTGGAGAAAAGGATGCTCAGGGGAGACCTTATTGCTCTCTACAGCTCCCTGAAAGGAGGGTGCAGCCAAGTGGGGTTCAGGCTCTGCTCCCAAGTAACAAGAGAGAAGACAAGAGGAAATGGTCTCAAGTTGCACCAGAGAATGTTTGGATTGGATGCTAGGAAAAGCTTTCTTCACTGAAAAGCTGGTCAGGTATTGGAGCAGGTTGCCCAGGGTAGTGCTGCAATCACTGTCCCTGTTTAATGTTCAAAAAATGTGTAGCTGTGGTGCTCAGAGACATGTTTGAGTGGTGGACTTGGCATTGCTGGGTTAATGATTGGACTGATGATCTTAGAGATGTTTTCCAACCTTAATTATTCTGTGATTCTGTGTCTCCAACATGATCCTATGCTATCAAGTCAACAAATATATCACTTCAGTGTCAGAGGGTAAATTTTTAACTTTTACAACCCAAACATCAAGTGACAAAACAGCTTTATCCAAGATACAGAGGCACTGCACTGAGAGCCAAAATTAGGTCTTAGGCTTGTGCAAACCTCAGGTACTTCAATGTATCCTAATTAGTTTTTTCCTTTTTGTTTGAGACTAAAACTTTTAGTTTTAACTGTATAGTTAAAATACAAAAATACAGAATTTATGGTGCAAAGAGTTAATAAAGCTGCATCATCTGAAGAAAGGTCATATTTTTGTAATGCTATAATAGTTCAAATCATAATAAATTCCATCTGGTCTTTTGGAAAAATATATCATTACTAAAACTCAAAATATCCAGATACAAAGAATGGAATATATGGTGTTGGTGAGAGCATAGCTTAATAGTTTGGGACCAGTTTTGATCTTGGATATGATCTGTGGCATTTATAGACCTGCACAGGAGCTCTTGCTCAGCACTACACAGTGTAACACACCTGGATGCCTGGCAATAGGTTTTGTCCCCAGGGATGCAAAACAAATGTCTGCATTTCTCCCTGTAGTGTGTTTCTCACAAAAGTACTCAGATAAGTGCCACAGAAAGCTCAGCTTTGCCCTGCAGTGAGTGCACATGCTGGAAAGTAGAAGTTGGCATGGTTCAAGTATGAGAGAGATTATTTGCAAAGATCTATTAAGGAACAAAAGACACATTGCAGGGTTTTCAAAAAAATAATATGCACTTGAAAATAGTCTCATATAAAATCTTGTATATATATATATATAAATTCATTAAATCAGTAAAAAATACTTTTTAACGTTAGCTATTCACAAGGAAATTATGCTTGTGTGCTGTTATATACATTGCAGAATTAAGTACTTAGCATAGCTTATATATATTAACAGTATATAAGATGAAGTAAAAAAATCCATTATGTTTCAAAGAATTGAGAAGTACATCTTGCTTTTGGTTGATAAAAGTGGAAAATTGCTGCTAATTTAAGTCTTTCAACCCAATGTTAGATTTTTTACGTTTTTTCTTCTGGCTTAACATGCTATTTAGTTTAGTGACTTAATTGTTTAATTTATTCTTTCATTAATTTTTCAGTCATAGGCCAGGTTCAACATGGATGTACACCAGTGTCATCAGTAGCATTGTAACAGCTTGTATTTGGCTGCTTGTGATCATACTAAAGGTTGCCCTCAAAGTAGGTTGAAGCAAAACCTGCTAGCCAAAACACATATTTTTCTAGAACTGATGCTAAAAAAATAAGGAAACTCCAGCCTGGAAATGTTTTTATTTCTACATATCTTTGGCATGTCTTTCCTTTTACCTTCTCTCCCCTTGCAAACTATCACTGCGTATCATCTCTGACCAGAGCAGTAAAATAATTCAAGCATATTTCAATATGTAATATGTAGCCATTGGGAAAAAAGCAGGTCCCAAGTATTTTCATTTTCTGTATCTTTAGTGTCTCTTTCTTCTCTAATTGCATGTTTTCAGGAAATAAATACAGGGGTAAATTCACGGTCATATTCTGTTAATATTTATCCAGGGCAAACTCCACTGACTTGAAGGGGGCACACTCAACAGCAAGCAAGATTTAGTGTATGAGATGTCAGAATACTATAACCATAGTAGCAGGTATATGTAAAAGACAGATTATTCTTCTACTGAAATCCCTTTTGAACCAAGAAGTGCGCTCTGTAGGATATATGTGTGTGTCTATAGAAAACAGTGTCAAGAATTTTACACGAGACAAACCTTCCTCTCTAGAAGCCTGAACAGTCTTGAATTTTTCAATAACTTTGAGTCATGTTTACAGAGTCAAAATCTAAATTTAGCTTTTAAGCCTTCAGATGTTTGGTTTAATTTTCATTTTTTGTCTCTGTCTTTTTTTTTTTTTTTTCCCCAGGAGTATGACAATCAGTGGAAGAGAAAAAGGGAGCTGTTGGGAAGGAAAGCGTGCCCCTAGTAGCAACCTGAGGACCAGGTTTTCAGACAAGACAAAATCGTGCAAATTCTCTGCCAACAGAGATATATTCAATTGCATGGCCCTTCTCTGAGCACTGGGAGACAGCCTGGTGAGCTATCGTGTGAGGATGTCTGCCAGGGCTGGTGCAAGGCTGTGCATGTGTCAAACACATTGGGCCATGCGTGCCCTCGTGGCTGTCTGCACTGAAACATCTGCCTGTGAGCTCTGCATGCTGCTCTGCTGGCAGCAAACACAACACAAAAGCGTCAAAAACTGCTGGTTGGTGTAAATCCTTATGTCACTTTCCAGCTCTCAGCATTGTTTCCATCTATTGCAAGCAGAGTTGCTAAATCTCAAGTTTTCCTGGCTAACAAAAAATGGACAGTCTTTGGTCAGTCAAAACAGTCACACAGATGAATGTTTCTGATAATAAAACAACAGAATTTAACATAAAAATTGGAAGTTAATGTAAATTTGCACAACATAATGACAACTTCCAGAGCAATATCAAAAGTTGTCATGAATTTGTATATGTGGGAAAAATGGACAGTCCATTGCACATATAGAATTTCATTCAACTTTCTGAAATAAAATCAAAGAAAAAGTAGAATAACTAAACTGATTTCTGATAAAGGAGAAATTGTAAATAATTACTTTCTTTTAGAATTCTGAAGGAGGCAGACAGTTGATTTTTTTTTTTTTCCCCTTTAGAAGTTTCTCACTGGAAACATTGAAACAAGTTTAAATGGGTCACAGATTAAGTCCCTTGTTTGGTGTCATGAATCTCAGAAAAGAAATATGGACGATTTAAAAAGCGAAAATAAATTTTAGTTTTCCACACTAGTTTGTGGGTCCATTTGTTTTACCTCATTTGCTATGGGAAACAAAAATGAAGGTGGCACTGTAGAATAGTGACCCAAACATATCATACAAATACTGGCAACTGAAAGAAAAAAATAAAATTAGTGCTAGATGGCGAAAAATCCGTAGAAAATAGGAACTGTTTGGAAGGAAAAGGTTATGGAATAAATAGATCTGTCTGTGGCCACAAAGACTCCTTGTAAATGTGGAAAATAATTGACAAGCATCAGATAGTTTGTTCTGACATCAGGAGACAGTGATCACTAATTAAAAACATCCTGTGAATCCAGACATCAGACACCACTAAGGAAGGAAGAGCTGAGAAATTTGGGTTTGTTGTATTTTTCCCAAGAATGAAAAAAATTGTGTTGGAGCTTGGAGACCCAAAAAGTCGCTGGAATAAATTGTAGAGCTGTTCTGGTGGCAGAGGCAACAGACCAGGAGAATGAATGGATGAACAGATGGGTACAAAATTCTGTGGTGACTCAAATGGAATGTGAAACACCAAGGCACAGAAG
This sequence comes from Vireo altiloquus, assembly GCA_013396875.1. Lineage (NCBI taxonomy): Eukaryota > Metazoa > Chordata > Aves > Passeriformes > Vireonidae > Vireo > Vireo altiloquus. Next base: position 108,310 of record VZRF01000941.1, read on the forward strand.
TTAGTCAGTGACGTGGAAAAATATGGGGTGATTGTTTAATGCCAACCAGCTTTGTCCAAGAAACTTAGCAGCAAAGCTTGTTTTACTTCTATAACTGATTGTTCTCTCTTTTCTTTTCACCTTTTCCACCTCCTCACTCTGTTGCCTCCCTGTGATCCTCTTCCAGTGCTACTGACCTGAAAGCTGCCACACTGCAGCAGCCAGAAGAGGTGCCCAAGCAGCCAGAGCTGCTTCCTAAATTAGGCAAGGAGCCACTTTGACACCAAGATGGTCTGGGATGAAGGGAATAGAGTGGTTTTTTAGAAACATCTTCCCCACCTCACACTTTAACTGCAGTGAGTCCAGACTGGGCTTGGATGAAGTGCGGACACATGGGACATGATTCTCAGCTTGTGTAAGTTGGCAAAAGCCCGTTGACATCAGTGGATCTGTGCTGATTTAAACCAGCTGAGGATCTGTCAGGGTTTTCAGTTTATCTCCCCGGAGCTGTGCTTGCTTTAATTACTACGTGTGATACATGGATATGCCTTAGATGGGCTGGTTTGAGCTGGGTGAGGAGATAACCATCTGGTAACCATGAGAATGCAGTCAGGTTCATGAGGAGCTGTGCTTTCAAGGCACCCTCACTTCTGTTGACATCAATTTCCTTTTAAATCCTTTTCTACTTCATACAAAGAGCAATGAAGAAGGGATTGAAAACTGTGTCTGCATTTATTAGATTCCAGTGCCATTTGGGATATTTTCTGACTGCATTCAAAAAATTTTCCCAACTAACTTGGCTAATTTCTGCAGCAGAATAGCCATGTTCTTCTAATCCAGGAATTCATTACTGCATGTTTACTGTTGAATTAATTTACTGTCATTCTTGAAATATTTTTCCCCTCTTGAGATGCCTGCCTCCACCTGGAGAAGGAATCAGTAATTTGCTAATGGTACAGCACATAAGATTCATTTTTGTTGATCTTTACCTTGTAAGATGTATTACAGCTGTAGCTCTTGCTGTAGCTGTATTATTTAATGCAAAATGAATTATGCCCATATAAACATATGTTATTCATTTTAATGAGGACCAGGAGATTTACTATGAGATTAAAAAATGGGTTTTCTGTAAGTCAACATTTAGAAATCTTCAAAGAATTGTGCGTATGTATTAAAAGTACACAAATAAGTACGATTAGAGTCATCCTCCAGGCAAGAAACCAAATGCAGAGATTGGAACCTGGGCTGGTGAAGGGAGGAAACACCTCAAAGTCTGGCACCACACTGCTTCTCGCTGCTGGGTGTCTCCCTCAAGGAGCTAAACCACAGTGCCCTGAACTGGGTGGGAGAACAAGGTGTCTCCTTAGAGCAACCCAGTACCTACACAGCAAATGGAAAGATACCCAGGAACAAAAACATCCACCACAAGTGTGGACCTGAGTGCTCTGCCACCATCCAACCTGTGGTCTCCAGAGCCAGGGTGGAGTTGCTCATATTCACTTCCAATCTCAGCTCCATGAATTTTTTTTTTTTGGCTAAATGAAAACTCAGGTCCACCTCTGCTAAATTGTACCATGCCAGCTTTATGCCAGCATTTTCATAACAGATGAGCATTCACGTAACTCTCCAGCAAAAGGAAGGACCTTATGGTTTCACCTCAGATGATTTCAACTTACATCTGAGTTCAATTTCCTGCTCTGTTAGCTGTTTATGCAGTTTACATTAAACAGTGCCATTGAAATAGGGAAAAAAAAAAGTTTAGAAACTAGGTCTTCTCTGTGCCCCCAGTCTGTAATATGAAGTAACTTTCATTTTGCTCGTGCTTGGTTTTGGCTCGTGAATTGCACACTGGGCCAACTGGAAAACAATGCTTATTCCCTCTAAAATACCTAATATGTCTTTGTGGGTAAGGCAGTCTTCTGGAAAGGAATTTTGAATCTCTAATGTTAAAACAGACCTGGATCCCAGGTTTCATGCTTGCAAGGAAGCAAACTAACCCTTGGAATCATGGCCTCTTCCTCCTCAGTGCTTTAAAAGAAGGATCCATCCCTGCTGTATGGAAAACATCAGGATGCTTTGGGCTCCTGTTTCTGTATTCCATTTAACAACTGCTTAATGAAAAATGTTTAAACAGGGACCAAGGCAGGAAACAAAATAAAATTCTTCATTTTCAGCTGAAAGACTAAACTTCTTTTAGTGTTTTGCTTGCTAAGCTCATAAATCTTTCATGCCTTTTCTTAATAGCATAATACAAAAAGGAGGGATGCAAAAGTGTCTGACTGTTTCCAGCTCAGCCACCGAGTTAAGGAACTTCCCTAGGATGGAGTATTTCTGAATTTGGACCCTTTCAGACTGAACAGGAAATGAAATTCAGCTCTGCAAATTCTACAGACAGTGCTCTCACCATTAAGATATGGCATAAACACTGATTGATATCTTTCTGGTGTTCACATTTTTTTTCAAAAGAAAGTGGTGGCAAGAAGAGAATTTGATCAGGATCCTAACACCAATGGCTCATCTCAGAAAACATATTTTTAGGAACTTCCATTTTTCTGGATCACAATTAATGAACAACTCTGCTCACTCCTGCCAAAACAAACAGGAGAATGCATTTTAAATTTATAGCAATATAACAGACACCTTGGAAGAAAGAGCCAGTAAGGATTTTGTCACCTGGCCCTAGTTAACAAACATGTTTTTCAGAGTCCAAATTCCACTTCAGAATGTTAATTCTTTATCCAGACCTCTTTTTTTCTTCTTCTGCCTTCAAAGTCTGATTAATTTTTACCCATTTGCATTTTGCCTGAAGAAAGCAGAGAAAGTGTTTCACTTCAGTGATGCGGATGATTGTCTGAGTCTCAGGCTACCAGGGAAACAGGACCTGTAAAGCTGTTTATGTAAAATTGCACAAAAGTCCAGCAGTGAAGGTTCCACCTGATACACTCAGGATTCCAGGGTCCAAAACCAATACTGGCCTGATTTTCTTAGCACTTTGGGGAGACCAGTTCAGCACTTCTTAAAATGTAACTACCTAGCTGCCTGAATATCTGCAGGCCTCATTTTTTGAAAATCTGTCATGCCTGTGTAAACTGGTGACTCTCATTTATCACTGGAAAAACATTTTCCTGTCATACTGGAAGCAAAGAGAAGAATGTTTTTCCCTTTTAGCCTTTAAAGGATAATGTGTCTGTTGCTAGCGAAAATAAAAGAACCACAGAACTGGTTGAGATTGGATGGGAATTCTGGAGAGCCTCTTGCCCACCCACCTGCTCAAAGCAGGTTGCTCTGGCCCGTGTCCAGGATGGGTGGGAATATCTCCAAGGATGGAGACTCCATGGTTTCTCTGAACATTTTGTTCGAGTGTTCAACCACTCTCAAACAAAAAGGTTTGGGGTTTTTTTTTATGTTTAGATGCAAGGGGCAGGTGAGAGTCAGTCCTTTGGAAGTTGCTGAAGACAACACACTGAGCAAAAGCTTAATGTTCTGGCTCACAGAGGAGGAGGTTATAGGGTAGACTGGGGCAAAATGCACTTTTATTTCAGAACAAAGAACAAATGATTGTAACTGCACAACTGATCATCCAATTGCCACCACCCTACGTTTAAGATACCAGTGAGAGAAAGACTGGAGTATTAGGGGAAATTGTCTGATCTTTCAATCAGATATAGTTTTGGAAAATAACTATTTCTTGTAAAGCAATTATACAAAATCTTCAACTACACTTAATAAATAACTGATACTTGGCAGATTTCACTGCACATGCTGCTGTTGTCATAAGTTTATTTTAAGACTGGTAAATTAGCAGATGTTCGAGATGGTTTGTCCTTATAATCCATCTCGTTCAAATTCCCTATTGTCCATTGAATCATTAGCATTCAAAATCCCATTTGCCCTTTTTATATGGGGTTAATGAGATCCATATTAATGGATACCATGTATTCATCTTGATTTTAAAAGAGTTTTATTGTTATTTTTTGTATTATTAAAGGTTGACAATGGCATACAGTCAATTCATTACCTATTCTGGAGTCCATAACCATTAATAATCTCCTTTTTCACAAAGCCATAGCTGTGTGGCATGTTTTTGAATTGGTCCACTTAAGCCAGATTTGAGAAACCAGAACCAGATATAAAAAATTTCAAATTATTTTTCCAACCTCCTTATTATTAACACAAACTTTTTGGAAATCTCAACACTGAAATGCTTTCTTATGAATTTTTCCATTAATCCAAATTTACACAGATATATAGTACTGGGACTTGACAGCTGGCCTGTTGGCACCAATTGCTTAGACTCCTTGAGGGGAAAATGAACCTTTTTAAAAACCCTTGGATTTCCCAAACAGGTTTTAAAAACAAAAGATCTGTCAAATTCTGAGTCTAAAAGCTTTGCCAGTAGAGCTTTCAGCATCCAACTTCAGTATCCTCTGGTTTCCATCTGTACAGCTAAGAGAAAGCATGGGAGAGCTGTTGTTAATGACAGGTCACCTTTGTATTGTCTATTCTTGAGTAGAGTGCTACTGAGAGTCTAAATTTACAACAGTAAATACATTTCCAGGTGTTTTATTTACTCCTGACCCTAGATTGTAATGTGTTTTAACCATGCTGTTTGTGAAGACCAGAGGTTCTGCTTCAGTTGTCTGAGACTTCACAGAGTGGACATGGCACAGGATTTTGTACTCCTGGAGAGGCATTTGGAAATCAGGAAGGTTACCTCAGGGCCTTTCAGTGGTTAAACATCCAAGCACCCAAAGTACATTCAAAGTAATTCTGAATTCAAGGCAAGTCTGTGCATTTCTCTGCAGGTTGCTGTGCTCTCAGAAATCCATTATAGAGCTCTGAATGCTTCAGTGTCTCAGAAATAAGATGTTGTCATTCTGATTTTCATGTCTTCTCAACAAAAATGCAGGGGCAGCTTGTGATTCAATGAAACATTTGTTTAGTGGGTGCAGCCAAAGCAAAATAATTTCATTCCTTTTCTGCAGTGAAAACTCTGTGTCTGCAGCTTATAAAAGTGATTTCTGATTCCCTCTTCCATTTTATCATGAAACAGTACAACACAATCCTTACCCGATCTAAAGCCACGATTAGGCTACTTTTAGTACTTTAGTGGTGTGTGCTGTTCTAACTTTACTGCTTCTTTCAACAGCAGAGATATGATTGCCATTTTTTTACAAGAGCAGTAGGTTACATCACAAGTAATGGTGTAGGAATCATTTCTGGGACTGACTTCTTAGCTGCTGTAACATGACCCATGACAAGTTTAAAACACGTGAGGAGCTGGCAGCGATTGCAAAGGAGGACACCATTCAGCAAAAAGGTGGGGTGAATTCTAGCCCCAAGAGGATTGCCTGAAAAGTTCATCCAAAAGCTTACATCAACATGTGTGTAACTAAGGAGATCCTTGTAAACAAGTCATAAACCAGGAACAGAGTCACTCTGAGCAAAAAGATAATCTCAAAGAATAAATACTGAACAGAAAGTGGGACATGGGTACTATAAAACTCTGATAAAGAGCTGTTGATGTGGGAACACTGTAAGGATCAACATTAATGAAAAGTCTGGGAAGAGACTGTCTTTACTCACAAATTAATAGAATCAGTGTATATTTAAACATCACAGGGATGCTCATAAGAATGAAGTAGAAAGAAGGCAGTAATTGGAAAAAGTTTTTCTTTCTCTGATTATGCATTATTTAAATGTCAGTCTAAAGGACTCCCTTGAACTGTTAGTTCATGTCTGGTTTATGTCCTTCTTGAGCAAAATTAGTGGACAAACTTCTCAAGTGGTGTGAAGCTATCTTAGAGAAAAATAATTAATTGGGGACAAACCACTTGAGATTACTGAGGATTCTGCCTCCTAGTAGATAGAAATTCTGATACACACTACAAAAAAGAGGGGTGCAACAAGACTTTTTTCTAAGGACCTAAACCAGCCAAAAATTATCTTTGATTTTAAACCACAGTCCACATTGTTACAAAATTCACAGACTGGCTAGATTAACCTAAGCTCTTAAGTCACACGTAACTGTCATAACAAGTCCATCCTGACTGTGAGCTGTGGGTTTAATAAATCAGGCAGTGCCTTTTCTCTCCATTTCCACAGGGCCTGCACAGAGACAAAACCTGCTGTGACTTGGGGGAGCTGCAGCTCTGTGCAGCCACGTCAGGATGCACCAGCAGCCCTTACCAAGTGCAGCCAGGACTGCAAACCTGCTCCAGGCTGCCTGATGTAGTTCTGCTCCTGATGGCTTTTCCAGATACACAAATGAAAATTATTTGCTGGAGTATCATCTAGAGCTCCACAGACTTCTCTAAATGTTGTGTAAGTTTTGCTACCAGTGGCGAACTTGGACTTATATGACCTCTAGAGGTGCTTTACCTCTCTCTGTTTGGCCGGTTTGCTTAATCATATTTCTTTTGCTTTTTTTTTTCTTTTTTTTGGCCATAGTCCACAATTATTTTGCTTCCGTTTGGTTGTGTTTATAACTTACAAAAAATAAAAGTCTGTTTTGGCACTATAAATGTCCTCATAGCTTTTAAATAGGTACAAGCAACATTTAACCTATTATGTACATCATGGACAATCTTATAAAGTAAATAATGACCTTAATATTCTTGTAGTTTATCAAGTATAAGTGTTTCCTTCAAAACTTTATCCATCAGTAAGAATGATTTCAGTTATAGTCTATTTTATGAGTTTTACTCTGGTCGAACTCTAAGCCATCACATGAGATTTAAATGTTATAATCCTAGCAGATTTTGCAGAATTTTGTTCCAACTGCTTATCAGGAAACTATTTTTAAATTTTCATCCACTATCTATGCTCCTGACCTAATTAAACAACTATATATAATGTAAGAAGAATTGATGACCAAAATAAAAATAAAATCTCAATGCGTGTAACACATTACTTGAAAAATACAGACTATGCAAGATCTTTAACAATATAAATGAACCCTGCTCATCCCAGTGAATTTCAGTCTCACTGTGTTCTAGGTAACAATGTCAGCATAAACAACAGGGATTTGTTGCATTATGTTTCAGGATTATTGATACATAACTAAACTATAAAATATAGGAAAACCTGAGCCCAGCAGTCTAAATATCTACACTGAGATACATATATTGAATTCTGAATGATGCTGCTCTTATAAAAGACAGGAAAATTCCTGTGGATTTCCAAGACAAGAGGAGTAGTATGTACATATCAGAGCTGCTATAATATCAGAGATTGAGACTGCTTTTTCGTGTACTTTCTTGAATCAATTCCAAAGACTGCAAATTAACTAAAAGAGGTCTGTCCCACCAGAGTGATGGTCTGACGAGGGTGAGCCTTCATCCTTACAAAAATTGCTATGTTAGAAAAGTACATATAAATACAATTCACAGGAAAATCAGGGAAGCTGTAGCTCAAGGCAAATATATATCTACAGTCTGCTGGATAGATGGGGGAAACCTTTGAAAATAAATTATTTTAAAAGTTTTTATTCTCCAGACATATGCTAAGCTGCCCTTGGGACAGGAAGTCTTACAATATGATCTATTCTATATTAACCTCAGTCTTACAATATGATCTATTCTCTTTTAACCTCCCCCACTGGAGGATTTAGAGTAGGCTGTCCCCTCCATAGCAATAATATCTGTATGTCAGGAGACAGCCGTCCCATGGGGAGATAATTTTGACACAGTGACATAAAGCACACTTCATGTTCAGTGACCCTTCAGGCTGTTGCAGTGTGCTCCCTGCCTCACCTTTCTATAGCTCTCCTCCCTTTTGGCTGCCGCTGCAGTTCCCAGCCCCTTGCTGGTGCAGCTTGTCAAGGGATTTCCTGCAGTACAGAGGAATAGGTCATCCTGAAGGTCAAGCACAGCCCTGACTGCTCTCATCTGCCACAATGGAAACCATGGGGCTAAAATCGGCATTTTCTTAAAAGTCCTGAGCAGTTATCACCTCCTTCTGAAGACACCAGAAGACATTCAGCAACTAAATTTAATGGATTAAAATTTCCAGCCATTGAACCTTCTGAATAGCCTGAAAGTGTTTTACCCCTGACTCTACTAAGCAACTTGACCCTTGCATGCAAATACTACTCTGGGTGCACGAAGCAGGGATTGCTTTGCCTCCCTCATCTGGGCCATTCAATTTAGAATCAGAGAGAAGGAGGGAAAGTGCAAAGATGTCTCTAGCCTCGGAGAAAGGATTGGGAATAGGGAGCCTAAATATCAGCATCTATGCCAAGTTCTATCAAAAAACACATGTACAGCTGCACTAGCTCAAATGGGAGGTCCATCTCTGATTTTCCCATTCCCAGCGGTGTACTTCAGGAGTCTGAGGGGCCAAGAGCAGGATGTAAAGCAAGGGTTTAGGGTTATATCATGTCCAACCCTTACAGAACTGAATCCCCTCTCTGCTTTCATCAGCTAGAACTGCGGATCCAGGCTTGGAATAGTCCATATACTGGAAGCTGATCCCCACCTATATTTCCTACATTAGCAAGAAGTTTAAAAAGGATCACTAAGATATTATTCTTCTCATAATGTGAACCATTATTGAGTGTGCAGAGGCCATCCTTCCTCTAATGTGTTCTTGAAATATTCAGTACAGGCTGTGCTGGAGGTTATAACACCTTCACTACCATAAACCGTAGTGAACTGTCTACACAATTTGAACAGACTTGGTTGGCCAGATGAGTAAGCCTAGAACTTCATTCTGGATAGTTTCAAGGAAGGGAATAATAAAACTGGAATGAGAATGAACTGGATTGAATAGTGCAATGAGTGTTCAATCAGGAGAATGGATCCCACACCCTGCTGGTCGGTGGATGTGGTTTGCTAGTGGCAGATCACTTTCTCTAGATCTCTCTCTGGACAAATTTCCCCTGTACCCTACCTCATGGAAACAAGAAAACCACCCCATGGTGGTTTTATGCCATGACCAGAATGGCTCTCAGAGTCCCTACACCTACAGAGAGCAAGATCTGATCTCATGAAAGCAGCCATCCTTAAATTGATCAAAACCCCAGCAGTTCCAGGCCATCTCCTCGCTGCAGCACCCAGAGTAACCTGTGCAGCAGGGATCAAGAGCTCTGGGTAGTCCCACAGCCTCCCAGCTGCAGTGTGCCATGTTCAGCACCTGCACAGAGGGCTTCTCCCTACCTGAATGTCTCTGAAGCCCCCTGAATGAAGAAGAACATTTGAGAAGGTCTTATATGTTTCATCACCAGTGGGCTGGTGCACTTCCAAACAGCCAAACCCAAGGCCCAGAGTGTGTAAGCAGATGCCAGGGAAGAGGAAGCAGGCAGCCAAAAATACGGGATCCTCCCCTCATCATCTTTTTAAATCTTCCAGCTCTTTTCAGTATAAGAATTCCTTAGCCTAGTGTGGTTTCTCTGTTTGGTAACCCCCAACAGATGTCTCTTCTAAGTATATGACTAATTTTTTATTGAATCCACATAAACTTCTTGTGTACACAATATCCTCTGGCAAGGAATTATGCAGAACTACTACCCACTGCCAGAAAACCATCCCCTTTTGTTTCTATTAAATCTCTAAATTCATGTGATGTGCCCTCATTTTTGTGCTGGAAAACAGCAAATAACCAGGTCATCATTGCCCTCTCTGTACTGTTCATGATTTTATATAGCTTTGGTTATTTTATCTCCTTGCCCAGATATTTGATGTTGTGCAGTCACTGGTGAAATTTTCTCCATGTGTTTATAGGGAAGATGGGTTGTCACAACTGTGAATGCTGATACAAAAATCAGTTTGCCAAGAGTCCTCCACTGCTCTTTAATTGCTGCTGTGAGTCTCTGCTCAAATGAACTCCTTGATGATCATGTTTCTGCAACTTATGCAGAATTAGATAGTGATTGTATAGCCTCAGGATTTCATATACTGAAAGAAACTTCATCCCTTTAATTTATATGCTTGTAACAAAACATCCCAATCTCTAAACCTGGGATTATCAACAGAGAAAAAAGCAGCAAGGTGCAGGTGATCTGTGGCCTTTTCCAGCCTCATGTGGGATTACTCTATTCACAGTTATCACCCTGAAGTTCTCACCTTTTCCCTTCTTAAACTGTTACATAAAACTGCTGAATATTCTATATTGCTACCCTGAGGATGGCAATAGTAACAGTAATTAATGTTTGTTTAACCTCCCTCTTTGAACTTCAGTGTCAAAGCAATCATACAGTCAAAGGACAATAGAGAGCAAATAACTCTGTGATAGAAATTTCCTAGAACAAAAAAAAAAGCTAAACACATAAGATACTTCTTTGGATCTGTCTCAGACAAAGTTCAGATAGAAGGGAAGAGAGATGATCAATTACCTTAGGCTTTAAAGATGAGAATGCTGCACCTCAGCCCGTGAAAAATCAGGCTGATGTCAGCTGGTATTTTCAAATGTCTTGTCACAGAAAAGCAGAGAACATGAGCTGACATGACTTATTGTGTGTACAATATAGGAACTACAGAGCACAAAGTTTTTAAAAATCACACTTCAGAGATCTAGAGTTCAAAAAAAAGATATGAGACAAACTGAGGTCTCACTCCCCTTAAAAAGCAGCACAGCTTAAAAAACAGAACAACCATTAGAGACATTATTTGAGAGAGAGGACACAGGGTTTTGCGTCCTTTATTTTGAAGTGATGAAGACACCTTACAACTCATATCTGCATTAGTGAATGTGACAAAGCCAAGGCATGTGCCCATGAGCTGTCACACAATAACTCACACAGCCAAATCCCCAGCAGCAGCAGCAGAAGTCTTGGCCCAGGCCAAGGAACACTCTTGAAAGCAGTGCCCAGACCTGACTCAGGAGTCAGCACAGGCAAATAGATCACATTGTTGTGGCTGCTCTTTTGTGGTGGGGAAGAGGATTTAGGTGAAATGTCATATGCCAGCTAATCCTAGGATCACTGAATGGTTTGTGGCTTATTTTGCTTACTACTAAATATGCAACCACAAAGGTTGGGAGTAATGCAGTTAAGCTCCAGAGAGAGGTAATATTTCAGAGAACATAGTGCTTGTATTTCTAATATGTTTCCTGTTGCCTAGATCTCCCAATCAACTAGGTTTGCTCAGGGGACTGGCCGGGTTACTTTTCTGAAGCTTAGCATAATCTTTTTCTTTTTTCTTACTGTTGCAAAGAAAACCTTGGCACCTAGCACAGCAATCTGGATTCCATTCCGAGAGCAAATCTAAGCTCTTTTTGGATCTAGCCTTACTGTAGCACCAAAGAGGAAAAGAAACAGGGAGGATGCCATGGTACAGCAGGGAAATACCAATAGATTAGAGAGCACAGTATGTTTCACTTTGTTTACCTCCAGCATTGCTTTTTTTATATAAGCTCAAGCTCAGGAGAGACACAAAAGCTGAAGCTCAAAAACAAGAAACAGCAAAAATAAAGCCATCCTAAACCTCAGTTATGTCAGTGATGCTTTGTCAAAATCAAGGGAAAAAATCAAATATATAGATTTTCCTCTACCCTGGGTAATGAGGGTAAGAAGAAATGTTAAAATGTGAAATGCTTCCACTGTAGCTTTAAACTCAGTTAGAATAGTTTTAGTTTTTGTTTAAAAGATATTTGCAAATACAAATACAAAAAAGAGTAACTAGTTTAGACTTCTGTAGGGGAATGAATTTGAGTTTCTTCGCCTACTGTGGCAATAGTCCATATGAGTTTAGACTGCCTAAGTCTGTGGATACATTTATTAGGGGGAAAAATTCTTAAATGCCTCTTCACTATACTGAGGTCATTAGTTCTTGTGAGGTTTTTATTTTAGGATATAATAGAATCTAGTTACTTGAAACACCTCTAATAATGAATAAACTTCACTAAAGTTAATTATCTGCTTGACCATTGAATGAATTGTATGATGAAACATTATAGTTCATATTCAAAAAACCATTTAACCATCTTCATTTGACCAACAGAAAAAAATGAAGCCACTTGAATTATGGAGCTAAACATAATTTGATTTAGGAGTTTCAGCACTAAGGATATTGTACATTGCTTTATAGATGAAGAAAGAAAGTTCTACCATTAGATACCTTTTCTTGTTCAGTGAAATTCAGATAGAGCACAGTTTGGATGTATCATGATCAACAGTGACAAATATTAAGCATTTTGAATTAGCCTACATTAAAAGAGAAAGTTTGACTGTAAATTTAGGTCTGTTTCTGAGGGAGACACAAAAAACAGGACAAAAGGAAACAATTAGGCTTTTGAATTTCACAGTTTCGCACTCCAAACCAAAAAATATTGGACAAAGGATCTTCAGGAAACCAACACTTGAACTTCCAGCCCTCCTGACTTGTGCAATCAAGTGGGAAGAGCTCTACATCTGCACTAGAAATGCGATTACTCATGACAGTGTGGATGACTGAGGCAACAGCTTCTTTCAGAGGAGGAAGGAAAGAAAGGAGATGGAAGATTTCAGGGGTTTTGAGCCAAACACTTTCTTGCCCTTCTCTTTAGATGATGGAAAATGTATTTTAAATATCATCCAGTACCAATATTTTATTTATAAAGTCCTCTCAAATTCCTACAATGATCTAAAGAACTCATCTGTAGAGAGGCAGCTATATGATACAAGTTACCTTTTCTACTAGAATTGAGAATTTGTGACCACTACTCAAATGGTCCACAAAGGAGGCACTTCTGGAGAGCTGGGAAGGCTCAGTGGCATAGCTCCAGCCAGAGAGAAATGGGTGATTGATGGTCTGAGTTAGTCCTTTCTGAAGTGCAGGGAGAAGTCATCAGTCTATGCACCCCCATTAAAATCTAAGACTTAGAAACCAATTATGACTGAAAAACAGAAATCTGGAGGAATTCTCATCTCTGAAATTCAATACATGAGCACACTTGAGCAAGTTCTGCATCTTATTACACATTGCTTGTTTTAATTAATATATGTCCTATTAGAAGTGAGTAGAAGAAATATTCTGACAGTTTTATTGTGTTTGGGATTATGTCAAGGATTTAGCATAAGAAAGGCCAAGTGCTACTGACTGTACATTTCCTTTCCAGATAATTTAAGTGGCAGATTGGTCTTGACACATTATCTTTTGGAAAGGCTCCCTGTTACCTATACCAGGTAAAGGAACTGTGTAGAGAGGACTACTAATCCAACACTAGCTGATGTGCATCATTACAGCAAAATCTGTATGCAAGATAATAAATTAATGCACTAAAACAGTATGGTTTAGCCAGAGAACTCCTTTCATGTTTCCCAAAGTCTGGATAGGGTGACTGCATCAGTGGTTTTAATTATAAATCAGTGGAAATTGCATTATTTCATCTTCATGTGCTTTTTACAGATCAACATGATATTCCAAGGGCCTATGATTACTCTTACCATAATGGTTCTTCCTTGGTGGGATATTCTAAGTTTATGTTTTGCTCTTGGATTTGGCATGATTCTTTAGTTTAAGCAGTCTAGTCAGAGCTACTATTCCAAATTTTCTGTGCTCTTTTTAGACATTTGTATATTGTACCTTACAGTAGGAAAAGTATGTAAAAGTATTAAGCCCATGTGTATTTTTTTGTTACTGGTGAATGTTTTATACATATTTCTAGTCATAGTGAAAATGAAAATGTGGGTTAACAAATGATATCATTACTATAAAAATGGGGAAGCTCAGACTTGCTCAGGTAACAGAATCTGGAGCATCTCTAGCTGCCCTAAACTCTCGTTCTTGGGATGCTCCTACTATAAAAGTACTTGTATTGGTCAAACTACAGCAGGACACTGTTTCACCAGACTTCATCTCAACATTTTGTTCAAGTTAATTGGTAAAAGTTAGTAGAGTATTATTGGCACGTTTAGAGATATTTATCCCACCAATGCTGAAATGGGAACAACTGCTCTTTAGAGATGAGCAACCCCCTCCATTTACTATGGTAGAAGTGTAAATAAAAAGCACACAAGGAACTTCTAAATTTTTAGCAGATAATACTGGGTAGCATGAAAGCCTGTAGTTCTTAAAAGGGAGGGTTTATTTTAAAAATTAGGATGGTTGAGCTTGCATGGCCCAGTAACTTTATGCAGAGCTTTGTGCACCTTTAATAACACCTGCAAACTTACATTTAAGTATTTCTGCTTCTTCTGGAGAATTCTGGCACAAGGTTTGGAAGCACAATAGATTAGGAAAGGAAGTATTTGTGACATACAAAGGTTTTTATTTTCATAATAAATATTTCATTGCCATCACAAAACATATCTCCACTGTAATAAGTGCTCTAACAGGCAGAAAATAAAGTGACAGTCCCTGACCTAAGGCTTACAGGATCTGTTGTGGGCCACCTGAATCATTCATTCAGTCACCAGTCTGGTCCAGTTTCCCTTTTTCTCGTCCACTCTGAGATCAAGAAAGTGCTGCAGGACAAACAAATAGCTCTGGAAGTCAGCTGCCACAATAGCTGAACCTTCGGTCATGGGGCAGGAAAGGGATTTGAACATTTGGTTCTCAGACAATCTACTGTACCAGCAGTTGTTCTAACGTCGTAGAGCATCGTGTTCGAAATGAGCTTGGCTATCAGTTGAGGCTCATGTAAATAGAGAAGAACCACTAAGGTCCTTGTTGAAAGCAAGTAAGTTGTGAAGAAACAACACCGGATAGGCCCAGAGTTACCATTTAGATAATAGAAGATAAATAAATCTGGAAACCTCTAGAAGACCTTAAAATTGAAGACAAGTGGCTTCTGTTAGATTTGTAGAGAAGGGAGAGCCAGGGATGGGGTAAAAGGGAAGTGTTACATAATAAAAGCACAGGACTGATGAGCAATGCTCTGAATGGCTCTGAGCATAGCAAGTTGCTGAGGGAAAGGATGTTGTAATAATCAAAACATCCATCCCTTCATCTAAAGGGAATTCAAGCTCAGTGAATAAATAAGAAAACCATATTTTAACTCCTATGTTAAAGAATTGGCAAGTTTAAGACAATGCTTTATCTACATTTTGGATTTGTTTTCTGCAAGGTCAGAAACTTTCTGTTGTGCTGGACTGGTGCAATTTGGTGTAAATACATTGAATCCTTACCTGAGCTAAACACTGTGGGCTCTTTTAATCTGAAACCATCTGCCACCACTCAGACAGCAGAAGAGACAGAAGCCAGAAAAATGTTGATCAGCAGAGGTTCAAAACAAACTAAGAAAGCCCTAAGGGTCCCCAAAACCAGTGGTTCAGCCCTTCATTCATCTGCCAGTCTCTCGTCTACTTTGCTTTACCTTGCCTTTATGTTAAGCTCCTTCACTCCATTTTAGTGTCACACAGAGACCTCCTACACTCTCCTGATTGTTAAGATTTCCCTGAGCACAGCCCTTGGGGGCTGGGAGAAACTGTTGAGTGAGAGCTTAATTGTAAGGCAGAATTACAAGGCATCTCACCATTATGTTGCAGACTAAACGTTGTAACTTCATAAAGTTAAGGAGATCTTTGAAACAAATACACAAAAGAAATACAAATTCCTGTCTCTGTGTAGCTTTGAAGGAACTTCAGAAAAGATGTATGTAAGAAAAGGCAAAGTCAACAGCTCTGTTTTAAAGGGTTAAGGCTTAACTTCTGAACAAAGCCCCAGTGCTCCCAATGAGCACTGAGTTATGCCAAGGTTTGTGTCCAGCCTTTGTGAGCAAATCCCCCTCATCTGCACTTCCCTAAAATCAGTCATAGGGGACACCTGAAGTTTCTGGCAGATGTCAGCTGCAAAATGGAGCCTTTGACAGGCAGACTTGTGAAGTGGTCAAGAGCATGTTTAAACATGCCTTCTAAGCCTGAAAATTTAAAAGGTAAAGACAATAATCTTCTAAGAGGGAGCTAGAGAAGGACAGAGGAAAGATACCACGAAATCTTTACTAGAAATTGACTTATTTGGTGGTCTAATTTATTTAGAAATTAAAACTTATATGGGGATAATAATAGGAAAATAATCTCTTTTATGCAGTGGAAAATCCCTGCCTGTTCTGGCACAATGTTCAGACTTGTTTGCTGTAAGTGCTCCTGTTAATACCTTCACCCATGGGTTCTGATACAAATATTTCTTTTCTGTGCTCTCTTCCTCCCACACTTGATGCTTCTCTCACATTTCCTTCCTATGAACTATTTCTTTTCCACTTCTTCTTCCAAACTTCTTCTGGTGTTTTTCTAAAATCTCATCCTTCAAACCTCTCTGTAAAAATGATGAGCTATTGATGGATAGACCAAAGGACAATGCACCAGAAGGAAACTTTTAAAGGAAGCTCTTTCCTTTTGATGTGATTTTATATGCTGAAAATGATGAAATTAAAATAATTTTCAAATATAAATACATGAAGTCACCTCAGCAGCTCTAGATCTAGAGAGGATCTAGACCTGGGTGTGGTGGATCATGGATTTGCCCACGAGTACTAAAACTAAAATGTGAGCCAGATACAGAGGAAGGACCAACTCTTCTGGAGCAAGGAAAAAGCATTGTTCTTCCTCACCATAGATTAGAGATGGTGGCTGTAATCCTCTTCATACTGGAAGGAAAAGCAAGGAGTAGCAAGGAGCTGCTGACCCGTGTGCCTTCTTGAAGGATGAGAGAAATTCAAGCTTAAATGTCTGCCCTGTCTGCTGCAAAGGAAGAATTTCAACCTGGTTCTTGCAAAAGAGTTCTTGCTCTTGCCACTGGCATCTTGGTAGCTTGGATCCAAGCATGTCTGTTTCTGGTTTTTGACCAAAAATTGTCATATTTTTGGTCTGCATATGAGAAGACTTTCCTAATGAAATTTTTATCAAAACCAGCATGGTCCTTTGAAAAGCATTAATGAATTGGAATTTCCTGATGAAAACATTCCACAAAAAAATTCCTGAACTAGCTCTACTCTTCATGTTAGCTATTGGATCCGGTCCTCAATTACTAGAAAATACTTCCTTCCTCTACAGAGCTGACTAACAAATTCTTTAAATGAATGAAGACAGACAAGTCATTAGCTTTTTTTCACAGCACAGTCTGAAGTGAATAGAAAGAAAAATCCTGTGCAGGCAGGTGAGGCTAGAAATACGTCTGTTGTATTAAATAAACATACCAGGAATCAAACATGATTTTTAGATAGCTTAAAAAATAACAAAGCAAGCTTGTGAATAGGGACTGTACAAATATTTTTTGAATGAATAAGACTCACTTGAAAAGTGTAATCATTGATTTAATTTTGCACTAGAGATCATTTTCAGTCCTGTTTCTTTTTAAAGTAAGATTGATGTCATTTAAGAAACATGGAGGCTGAAAATATTTGCAAACCTTAATTTTCACAGTATCACTTAAGGAAATAAAGCCACCTCAAGTTCATTATATGTTTAAACAGCTTTTGAATAAAACAGCAAAGCCCTAAATGATAAAAATTTTATTCTGAGAAGTCATTGGATAAATCAGAGCTATTCTCTTCTCTTTTGAAGAATATGAGGCAAATCTGAATTAAGATACCTGTTGGTGTATAACTGTTTTTATTTTTGACTGCTCTTCTGTTAAATATGAGCATAAAATCCCAAGAATNTGTGACAATGCCAACATCCCTGTTTTATATACGAGCATCATATACTGATCACTGCTCACCCAAGGTGTGTCTGACAGTGTTAGAATTGGGCACCCACGCTGGAACCCTCCACACTAACTCTAGTGCACCCCAGGAAGCTCCTGCTCCCCCGAGGAGAGAGCACAGAGTGTTCCAGGGTGCAATTCATCCCACTGATATGACAAGGGCTGACTGGAGTGAGATATTTCTCCTTACCCCTGGCAACCAGCTCAGGTGGGACTGCCTGCACAGGGGATTCCTGCAGGAACTTGGAGGAATGCCACAGCTGCAGCCTGCTGAAATCTTGTGCTTGGTGACACATAAGCTCTAAAGCCCTTTTTTTTCGTTGCTCTTTTGTCTCATTAGTCGAGTGAACCAGTGAGGCTTTCCCAGTTACACATGATAATCATGTGCCAGCTTCGTGCTGTCTGATGAGAACTGGGTGTGCACCACTTCTCTCTAGGTCAAGAAGGGTTTTCTGTGAAAGGTAACATGTTTTTCCACAGACAAGAAGGGAATAGTGCATTCCACTGGCTTTAGATAATCTTGCTGAAAAAGTGATGGGAGTGGTGAGGATTGTATTTAACATACATCTTAGATCCAGCTGATATGCTAAAAGTATTTTTAGGAATATCTGGGCTTATATTATTTTCTTAACATAGAAAAGTGGTGTTAATTTTTATGGTCAAACCTCTATATTAGAGTACTTCTTCTGGGTGTGAATTGGCAGAATTAATTATATATCTCATTTTTAAAAAATTTTAGTAACTGTATAAATCAATAAAAGGACTATAAACTACATTTTCATGTCCGAAAATACCTGCAGACAGAAGGCAGTTTGGGAGGGTTAATTTAGTAGCTAGGTCACAATAAAGTTTCAGGGTTTTATAAGACTAAAGTGAGGTAATGGTGTCTCTTTTGCTTTTAACAACAACAATAACAGTATTTTGATTGCATGAGTCTTGGCATATTGGAGTATTCCAGAGAACAGGAAAAAATTAATGTTGTGGCAATATTTTAAATGGGTAAGTGAGACAATCTGGTGATTATATTCCTGACAACTTGACATTGACATAGGGCAAAATAACAGTATAGTTGATATAGGGCTTTACTACTCAAAATCCAAAGTAGGGTAATGTGACTGAAGTCAGTCATCGTGGGTTTATAAAAACAATTCTTGTCAAAGTATCTTTCAATGAGATTACACATTCCCACTGATAAAGGTAAATGATGCAATATACATTGTACAGGGTATTTGACTGTTATCACACAACATTCTATGAAAAGGGTACATTATAAAATCAACATATGACATGAGTATTAAAACCTTGCTAGTGGTTAAATCTCCCTCCTCAATGAGGGTTTATCAAGTGGGTAATTTTTTTATGGTTCAGACTAAATTACCATCCAATATTTTTATCAACAGTCTTGAAAACACCCAACTCCTAAATACCTTCACACAGCAAATCATATGAAAATGAAGAGTAATGAATAAAACTGATTAACAGTTTTTTTATTACCAACAATAAAAATGTATATTCCCAATAGTGGAAATGCAGGCAGTGCATTTAAAATACTTGAATGCTTCCTGGGATTCAGTGACTGTGAAAATGAAGAGTTGGCACTGTGGATGCATAGCTGATCATGATCTCAATCTGATTCATGTCTATCAAAAAACAGTATAATGAAAAGCAAAGAAAGTGAGTGGGAAGCTTGCATTGCCTCGCTATTTGTTATGTTTACTGCTCTGGGGTTATTGCATCTTCTTAGACTGCCTCTGCTCAAAGAAGAAAGTTTTAAAAATTAGAAATAGTTCAGTAAGAAGTCAGAAATGTAACTGAAAGTTGAAATATGAGAAATAAGACTGAGAGTGACAATCAAACTGCTGAATGGGGACTAGCTTTGTCTGAAGAAAAAAAATTGTCTGCAGACTGGAGTACTGAGAAAAAGCAGAGAAATTTGATTATGATTTTATGGGGTTATATGTTTGTGTGCTGTGGTTTAGGCGTTTTTTGTTTGTTTTGTTTTATTTTGTCTTTTAATCTAGCAAGGTTATGTACAGATGAGTGGATATTGAGGGAATACAGACTCCATGTAGAAAACTTTTACCATGTAAGAATGAGAGAAATTATCTCGGTACAATCTATCTAGAGTAAAAATAATCTTCTCCATCAGTAAAGTATGCTTAATTAATGATATGTACTTATGTAATATATGATTTGTTGGGATAAAGGGTTTAATATATATAATGTTAGCATCAGATCACTGCATGCTTTTGCATGTTTCAGAAGGGTTTTCACTGGAGACCAACATATGCTGCACCAGATTTCAATGTATCTGTGAAGAATAATGACATTCTGGTGTATGGCCATATTTTAGTCTATAAGTGTATGGTTAAATTGAATTCTTGTGAAATTTCTAAGTGCTCTTCCAAAGACCCATAAAAGTACATTGTGTTGAGTCAGGGGAGGTTCAGGTTGGATATTAGAAAAGGGTTCTTCACCCAGAGGGTGGCTGGGCACTGGAAAAGGCTCCCCAAGGCAGTGGTCACAGCACTGAGCCTGACAGAGATCAAGGAGTGATTGGAAAATGCCCTCAGGCACTGAGTGTGACTCTTGGGGATGTCCCATGCAGCGCTAAGAGTCAGACACGATGATCCTTATGGGTCCCTTCTCACTCAGAATATTCTATGATTCTGTGATACACTGCATGAAAAGTATCTCTGCAAAAATGCACATTACAACTGACAGAGGTTTTGGGGCTATACTGAATGCAAGACTGGGCTTGTAGCTAATGCATTTAATCCTTTCATGAAAGCAGTCATAAATTACAAGTAGTTGAAAGGGAACCTTATAATTCTTGCCCTGTGAAAGTTAGGAATGCTTCAAATTGAAAACATGTAAAAATTGAAAAGCTGTTTTCTCTGACCAGCAGAGCATGCTGTCAGTCCCTGACCACTGGCATGGAAAGCAAAGAAATGGATAAATACCAGAAAGGCAGCAGAGCTTTGGGGAGAAAAACAAACCAACCAACCAACCAACCAACCAACCAACCAATCAACCAACCCTACAACAGAATAAATGAATAGTCATTAATATTAAAGCTCATTAATATTTTTTTCTGTTGTTGATGTTGCTAAATCCCTTATCTCTGATACCCGGGGCTACACATGTAATTACAGAAATAGGCAGTAGATTGGGGAAAATACAAAATCAGAGAATTGACTTGACAAGATACTGACCCACATCTTGCTCTGGGAAGCCCAGACACATTATTGGGAATGCAGAGAAATCTTGAGAGGAGCCCAGGAAAAAAACAATCCTGTGCTAGCTAGGGAAGAGGTAAGGTTATATCACTCAAATACATTGATTAACAGCATCTCCTCAGCACCATTTTTCAGGAGAGTCATCCAGGTTTTAAAGTTTGCTTCCCTTGTAAGCATCCAGTGTGTTGATGGTACCAATTCGGGTGCCTGCTTTACTTCAGGGGAAATTAAATTTGCTGTGTTTTCTTGTTCCAAGATGGTGCAAACTGTAAGGTTTATTCCCAGTAGGCAAATAGGAGCTGTCACCTGCAGTGCAAACATCAGTGTAAAGAACCCCTGGTGTGCAGCATTCAACACAAAACAGATGCTGTCAAGATCATCTTTGTACAGACAAGCAGGAAGGAAAAGCAAACACACTCTGCTTATACTCATTTACACGTTATGTTGCCATAAGCTTTCTCCAAATATTATGTAGATGGAAAAGTAGACCTCATGCTGCTGTAAATCAGTAGCTGTGCTGTGGCAGCAGGAGAAAACAGTTAAGGGATTCAGTTTTCTTCCAAGAAAAATCATACTTTTCAATTCCATCTGAATCAGGGCCAAAGGAATATTCCTTATCTGGCTGCAATAAGTGTTCTTTCAAGCAGGGATATATGACCATCACACTCTGCTCAGACAAGGTCTACATTGCCAGGATGCGGAGAGGGGATTAATCCATGGGATGTGGGTGCCTCTCAGACCAAGAGACCCCGAGGGAGTTAGGCACCCACCCCCCCTGTGTTTTTAAAGGGGATTGGGTTCTTGCAGCCTCACAACCTAGGAGTTCCGTCAAGTTTCTCTTCATAAACAGCAGTTCATATTTTTATTAAGGAAACCGCAGATGAACTTTGTGCCTGGGAACACTACCACACACATCCTGAGCTGGAAATTATTGAGCAGGAACTAGGGTTTTAAATGTATGCATTACTGCAAAATTGCTGCTACACAACAACATCAATGTCTTAATGCCTAGAGTTATTTTTCTTGCACTGGAAAAAAAAAATGAACACTCTAAGAAAGAATAATCAGAGAAAAGACTTGATTTGGTTGCACCAAACTAAACCTTAGAATGCAATGCATGACAGCACAACTCAACAGAGAGAGCTGTGACTTAGGGCAGGGCAGGATTTAGAACTCCTTTTCTTTGTTTCACATTGACTCCCAAAATTAAGAGGTAGATAGAACAGCTCCTTTGTCTCTAGTGCACTCTCTCATGAAGAGAAGTCTGCTCATTGTTCGCTGTTTCAGGGAATCTGTCTTTTGAGCAGGACAGATTGCATCCTAAATAAGTAGTGATAAAATCTACTGCTAGAATTTTATGCAGCATTTCACATGACCCCAGACTGTGAATGTGAATGTCACCATCCTCTCCACCACTCTTCATATACAAACATTTCTCTCAAGTGGACCACTGCATCCCTTTACCCTGTGTGTTATTTCTCAGCTTGCCTGAAGTCAGCTTTCAGTTTCCTGTAGTCTGCTTGGGTGGGTGCTGGATCAACCATGTCCTGGATGCAGAGACAGAGACTGTCTCAAGAAAAAACCAGATTAGGTCATCATAAACAAGCTTTATTACTTAATGAACAACCTCTCCATGGTAACTATTCTGTTCCAGAAACTGCTGACCAGACTCAGTGAATGACTTGTGCTGAGTCTGATTTAAAAAGCTCTATAAGGCACAAACTGGACATTTGAAGGAACCTCAGCTCTCCCAAAACACAGAAAGGACAGTGCAGAAGCTTCATGGTTCTGGAAGGATTAAGCCAATGGCACTGCCAGCATTAAGAGGAGTATAAATAAGCCTAAATTTACCCCAGCATCTCTTCACAAACCATGCAGATGTCTGCACTTGATTTCCCACATTTCAGCTATGTCTTCATCTGGATTTATGCCTGCTATGTTCTTTAAAATTATATTATTCCGGCTTTCTATTATCTAGATATTGTAGCCTCCCATTAGTAATTGATATTTCATTGTATCAGAAACCTTTTTGTGTTTTGTTTTAACATAAGGGCAACCGATTCTCCCAATGTCTGTTCAGAGCTATCTTTTCTTTGCAGGGACTCGAGTCCACATGTTTAATGGGATCCTAGTTGAAAGATGTATTTTGGTACTCATGTTTTCCATCCTGTCCTATGAAAGATCACCCACTTTGCACAGCCTAATTTTGTATGAAGGAGAAGAAAGAGAGAACAAAAGAGAAAGTCAGAGAACATGCCCAGGATTCTGCAGCATGCAGGTAAAACAAGCCCAAAACTCTGACTCCAGGCTCTCCTCCAACGCATATTTAATCATTTTATGTAAAATATGAAAGCCGGCACAGGAAGGATTTAGAGGGCTTCCAGCCCAGAAAATTCTGGCACTTTTCTGGAATGTGGTAAATATTGGGCAGTGCAGGTCTTTGAAGTCAAGAAGGGTGTGCTTCAATGCAAGGCTCCTGAGGAAAAGCAGAGCTCTTCTTCCTTACCCTGGTCAATCGTGCAGGGAAGGGAGAGCAAAAAGAGGCTGAGTGTGCTCTGAGAAGAAACCTCACTGCAGCCAGAGAACAAGGTAAGTGTGTTCCACTGCCTCTCTTGAGAGCCATAACAGGACCTCCATAAGAGGCAAAAAACTTCATACTTCAGGCACTGAGAACATGTGCTCAGCAAAAGACTTTAGGGAGTATAAAGACTTTAGATGTGCACTCTGAAGTACCAAAATGTAACACGCAATGTGAGGATCCAGAGAGCAGTCTGGTCATTTGAAGGAAACGGCCCTCCATACACTCACTGTGGAGGGGAAATCAAACAAACCAGGGTCAAATCTGCTTCCCTCTGCTTGGGGCATGTTCAGGTAATTTAACTGGTACGTAATTTTTATTCATTCCCCTAAATGGATGAAAGTCTTTATGCTGATTTATTTGTAGGCCAAGGAAGGCCTCTCTAAAAAACTTTGTCGTAGGAGGGCAGGAAGGTACGAATAGATCAACTCAGGCAAATCCTTTTTTTATCAAAGCTGGACTTCTTAAACCATGTTTTGGGCTTAAAATAATGCCCCTACATTCTTATTCTGAGTGCCTCTGATCTTCTTCTTCGTGGATGAAACACACAAGATGAATTAATCAGTGTGTCCTACATCTAGAGCAAATCTCCATTCAGTTGCCAAAAACAGGTACCCAACACCAATGGAGTATCTTATGGTACTGGAGGTATTTATTTCCACAGGATAAATGGGTAGGGAACAGAACATTTGACAGATATGCAGCCTTCTGGAGCGGCATATGCAGGTTAGTAAATTGTCCTGCAGTGCTTAAAATGCTGCCACATTCCAAACAAACGTAATTGAATCACTCTGAATGTATGAAGGCAAAGAGTCTGCCACATATGGAAGATCCAGTTCAAACAATCTTAAAATAAGCAACATAAAACAACTAAGGACTTTTATTTTATTTCAATTATTGTCATGCAAACTATTTCTAATTGTAGAACATTGTCAGAAAAATATTTGAATGTATTTACAAAAACCTGCAATTTTTATCCAAATTGATCAGTAAAGTAGAAAGAACAAAGTTTTCCCTAAGACAAGTAGAATTATGTCCTTAGACTTGCAATGTTAAACTGAAAACACATACAATGATGATAAGAATGACAATTAATAAAATATAAACAGTAAGAAAGTCCTACCATCTTGGGAGTACCCGTTCTTTGGACAAAATCTACTATTCCATAGTCCAACACAGAAACATCAAATACTTTAACTTCTCACCACTAAGCATAACTTCATAGTTTACCAATGCTGATTTGAATCCTAAACTTGAAAATTGATGTATGTTTTTCATGGTCTTCCTTAACACCACTAAGGGTAAATCATCTTTAGCAAAAACTGAAGATGTAACCTAGCCAAAGGACAGGTGGGAAGCAATTTGCCTTTATACCCAAATGTGCTTTATATCCAAACATTGTAAGAGGCTGAGAATGGAAAGATGCCAGAAGGAGGCCAAAGCTTTTAAGCCTGTTGTTGAACAGAACCTATTTAGGCACATTTTCTTCCGCCACATAGGTTTGTAGCCTAAGTTAATCATCATGCCATTTCACTTATTTATCCAAATTCCAGCATACAAACACAAAAAATAAAACCTTTTGTATTACTAAATACAGCAGAAGTCTCAT
Organism: Vireo altiloquus; assembly: GCA_013396875.1. Lineage (NCBI taxonomy): Eukaryota > Metazoa > Chordata > Aves > Passeriformes > Vireonidae > Vireo > Vireo altiloquus. The sequence goes on from VZRF01000941.1 coordinate 133,276, forward strand.
CTAGACTTTTAATTAGCTACAGGAATATATAATTTCAATCTAAGATCTTTAGACAGCATCAGGTACATCTCAGCAAGCTGGAATTTATAAGTTTGCTTTCCATTTCATTACAAATAATTTAGTTATTTTTCCTTAAAAATGTGTGCATGAATGTTTTTACTGCTTTGTATAATCACAGGACTCTCATAAAGAGTTGCTAAACTTAATTCTAAGGCTAGAGCTTACAATGTAGAGAAAACAGAGAAATCAGGGATTCTGCACTGAATTCTGTCTATACATGAATGTATGTGTGTGTGTGTGTGTGTGTGTGTTTATGGACATATACAGGCATGAACAGTAGAAAGTGATGGAAGGGAAACCTATTCTGAAACTGTAGAAGTTGTCCTCAAGCTGTTCTACCTAAGACCAAACAGTGGTTCAAAACTACTCATTTCTACATGTGGTATAAACTGTATGAAGTGAATGGTGACACATGGTTTCTGACACCTCTGTATAAAAGAGAATGCACGCAGAAAAGTATTTCTAGCAACCAACCATTTCCACATCTAGGAAAGTCCTGATCCAACTGTAAAAAGTCATCTGAAGGACTGTGATGGATGGACAATGACCAGAACTATTTAAAACTTCACTAAAAAACTTATGAAGGATTTACTTTTAAGTAAGAGTGTAAAAGAATCAGTTTATTTTCACTTATTTTCAGGCAGCTGTCTTAAGAGTGTGGTCCTGTGTGGTTGAGATCTTTGTCCAGACTTGAGCCTTGAAACAGCTCACCAAAGATCTTTACTAAGCCTCCAGGCATTTCTCTCTTTTATGTACTGAAGAAACCCAGAGCTACTCACACTGCTAAGCACTGAAATCTGGCTGCGCTGAATTTAGCCTTAGGAAACTTAAGAAGTCATTTTCACCTCAGCTATAAATCCAGTCTTTGGATTGAGTCAATTAAGGATTTGATGTTCAGCACGTCCAAATGAAGGACTGAGTGCTGTGGCTTGCCAGTAATAACCAAATATATTGCAAGATAATAAAGTATCTTGTGAATACCAGAAAGCTCAATTATCCTAAAAGCCTTCAGCTTAAGCAAGGCTATTTCCTTGATTTCTGTCTCTATTTAATTTTCAGGCTGTGACAGTAACTACTTCATCATGTGCTGGTTGATTTCCTGAGAGCATTAAAGTACACAGTAAGTCAGACATAGTCATTTTGAACATGCAAACAGGGAGGCAGAGTCACCCTATGCCAAGTTGTCCTGGAAATGTACATAAAATACAGTTTAATCATCATCATGATATAAGTAGAAGGATTTGTGAATTTAGCTAGGTTTTATTAACTTAACCATTGGTCTCCTAACTCTGAAATCTAATAACTTCTCTAGAAATGTACAGGGAAATTTTAATAATTTTCCTGTTAATAAGCTAGAGAATTTCAACTTATTAAAGTGCATTATTGCATTCTTTTTAACTCATTAGTTTTAGTGCAGTTGTATGCAGTTACAACAGGAAAAAAAATAAAAGGTGTCCTCAAAAATAGAAAAGAAAGTTTCAAAATTTGACATTTCTTTCAAGCTTTAGTCCCAAAAACTTGGACTCACCTATTAGGAACACACTGAATTTCAAAAAATACTTGTGTGACCAATCACCCAGTGAGATTTCAAAATCAAACATATAAGTACATAAAAACAATACTTTTTTTTTATTGTTCTGCTGAATGCCTTCAAAATCCATACCTGAATTCTCAAGGAATCAATGCTTAAAATAAAAGCATCTTCCTGTGTATTTTTAATACATTCCTCTTGCCTCTTGTTCACCTGAAATGGGGGGAACTGAAATGAATTAAAGCACTCATCCTTCTGTGTACTCAGTGACAAAGTCTTATATTCTTTTACCTTTTCTCACAGCTGAACCTGACTCTTCATTTTGCTTCCGATCATTGCACTCCTGGGTCACTGAGTTTTGATCCCCCTCAAAACACAAAAGATGATGGGTGTAGTGGGGTACCACATAGGTGGGTCTATAAATGAATATTATTTTGAGTACCCGAGGTGCAAGAAGTCATTCCAGTGCAATGCTTCAAAAGCTTTCTATCTTATATTTACATTCTTTTTTCTAATTCTTATACAATCACCTGCAGCAGTGAGCTGGATGGACAATACAAAGCTGTTAGGCATCAGCACAACCACTGTTAAAACTTAAGTTTGTTATAACAGTGGGCTATAGTGCTGCATAACTAAAATAACCACAGCCTCTTACAGCAGACCATGAAGCACATTTCTCATCAGGAAAAAGCCCTTATCTTGACTAATTACCACAAAAGCCATATAAAGCAATTCCATTCAGAGTTAATTCAATGTTACTATAAAAATCCAGCTTTTCTATCCATAGACAGAAGTCCCCTCACTCACAGATAGTAAGAGGGTAAGAACCAGCCTAGCACAACCTCAAGGGTTTGGAGAGACAAAAGCAGATTGCTGCTGCCTTGACTGGCTCTGAAACCTAAGCATGGTTGTTGTGCACATTCAGGACATGGCAAGCAAAGAGAAGGGCTGAAGCAGTTAAACACTGAAAGTATCTCATGCCTTCCCACAGTTCCTAAACCACGACAACAAATTCTCCCCAGATTTGACAAAAAGTCAGCAAAGGTTAAATTTACTACAGCACAAGGAACGTTAACACTAGGGCCCTGGAAAGATGGAACTTTATAACACCAATAAAACCACTGACCTTTCAGAAGAAATCTGCTCTACACGCACCACAGTGAGAACAACATGACTGAGCGACCATCTCAGACCTTTGCAAATGTTTATTTTCACATATGTGAAACTCAGGTTGCGGTGATTAGCTCTGCTTCTTGAAGATAGTGTGCAGCATGTTGTGCTCTGATCAGCACATCTGTTAATATTAGTAACTAGTTATTAGCAAAATGTGGCACCATGACAGGGATTTCGGCTGTCGGGAATGGTCTTTATCCAAGTCCAAGCAGTCCAATATTCTGCTGGTAAAATGAGAGGGAAAGAAAACAACAATAAAAAAGTAAAAAGAAATTAGCACTTCAAGATGTAATATAATGGGCAGAAGACTTCAGAAAAGAAATAAAACAGCCATTCTTATACATTTTAACAGGGAAAAACACTTCAGTTTTGTTGCTGGCAATTTTATTTTCCATTTGGTTTTGAATACATGTAAATAAGGCCATGGCTCGGAACAAAGAGATTGGGTAGAGCTGAGAAAACAGGGTAATGTGTAAGCTCCTCTTTGATGTCGAGCAGTTCACTCAACAAGCAGTTCGGTTTGTCCAGAATCCAACTTTAACAGCAGCTTGATCAAATTCACATGCAGTGAACCTGTCCCCTGGGTGCATTACTGACTGCTAAGGGATTGATCAGGAAAGCAAACTTCTTACCTGTTTTGTCACCAACGTTCTCTTGTGTATCTGCTCCACTCTTTCTTAACACCAGTGTGTGCAACTGCCCCTAAAACATCAGAAAGAAGTGCAGTTAAACCAGTGTTCTTTACATTTTTTACTAGGCTTCTGCTTTCAAAAACACATTGGAAATTTGCCAATCAGATGCAAAGCAAGCTTAGAGAAACCAAATAATACCTACGGCTGTAGTAGAATGATCTAAATATTTTCCATGGTTCACAATCTACAGCTGTTGGCAAATAGTGAATATCACATATAAATACCCTTTATAAGAGATGTATCTTTATTTAAAACTTCATTCTTATATAAATAAAGTATTTCAGGAAAGTAATGTCAAATTGTTAACAGTGATATGAAGCAGTCTCCATGTGTCATTTATTCCTATTTCCATGCAAAAATGTTGAAAGAGCTAAAACATTCTTGGCTTCTAAAGAAGAAACCATATTGGATCTTTCAGCTATTTCCTTTGGGAGGACATTAAAGTCAACCCTGAGACATCAACAGGACATCTAAGGAAAAGGAATGGTAAGAAAGAAATCACAAAAGGAATGATGATAGTTGTGGGGGTCTTGAAAGTTAGATAAACACTTCATGACTTAGCTGGCTTAAAGACATTAGCCTTGCTGTTGCCTGTAACAGTATTACACTGCAGCCATCCTTTGTACAAACGATATCAGGCTATCTATTTTACTCTCTCCCAATTAAAAGGTTCATGTTTCTTTTCCACCAAGTCTTGCTGATAATAAGAAAAAGGAAATACCGAAAACAGCTTTTGAAGGTAACTTCAAAGTTTTCTTTTTGGCTGATAACATAAGATTTTTCTCCCACCAGTTCACACAACCCCACCCTTGTCAGCTCTTAAACATATTTTTCAACTATTCATCTATTCATTGTTCATTACATTTTCTCCATTTCCTCTGCAAGAAATCCTCTTGCCTATTAACCAGAGAGTCTTCTTCCATTTTATAACTTTTTCAAAACTATCTGCTTTTCTGTCAATTAGTCCTAACCATGGTCATGGTCCTTCTACTCATCAGCTGGCTCATGTTAGAAAACAGAAACACCCTATTTCCATGAACTGGAGATTACCTGGGGAAAATGCAACCCTAAATAAAGAGAAATTGATATATTATTCATTACATCTTTCAGCTGTGAAAGAATGTCAAGCTTTTTTCATGCTTGGCTCAGCAATAGGAAAGACATTAGGTAACTTACTATTATTCTTATACTGGGCAGATAAGTTTAAAATGTTTGGGTTTATTTTTTTTAACCGGTCTTTAATTGCTGTGGCAAATAGACTCTATTGTTAAACAGAACAAGAATTAAGTGGATTGCTTTTCTCATGGAAAATGAAAGGTTGTGCAGAAGCAAGTGGAGTCGAATCAGAAACCAGGAGAGGGGAAGCAGCTTTACAGCAGAGGGAGAGGCAGATCACACCAGATTTGGGAGGGCCAAACATCAGCAACAACTGGCATATAAAGCCTCCAGAACCCAGTGGTATCTTCTTGGGACACTTGCATAATCAATGTAGGCAGAGAAGGCCTAAGTGTTTTCCAGAAGTCTAAGTATCTTAGCTAAGCCCTGAGCCAGAGGATGAGATTTAGGTCAGAATACCTCTGGGGAAAATGCTGAAGGTTAGAAAGATCACTCTTGTTTTGGATGCTCTCTGGAGAAGAATGCCTTTATTTTCCAGAATATTTTGAAGGACAAATTCTCTAATGCCTTGGACAAGAACCACAATGATCCAGTAGCATCAGTCTGACTGGCCCCAAGCTGTACTCCAGATATCTTCTGATTTTTTGTGGGCTAGTGGAAATCTAATAACTTTTAGACATCCAAACCAACCATCTGCACAGGATGATCATCAGCCATATATTCCGTGCCAGCTGGCCAAGCACAGCATACACACCTCAGTCTATCTGTACTCTTCCTTTCTCTTGAGCAACATTTGTCATTTAATATGAGGAAACCAGCTTGGTTTTTAAGTCTAGATCCAACCTCATCAAAGTAAACACAAGACTTTCCAATGACCTCAGCGGAATTTGGATATGGCCCTTCACCTTCTTCTGTCTTTGAAATATAGACGAAGATTTTGAAAAGTCCTCTGTGGCTCTGCATATCTTTTCAGCATCTGAGCCTAGTACCTCTGTTTACATAGAGCTGGGTGGCTCGCTGCTTCTCTTTCCATCTTCTTTTCTTTGTTGTTGTTTTACTAATATATTAAATCCTTTAAACAGAGGCTTAATTTGTTTCCCTTTACTGACCTGAGCTTTTGAAAACCAGATGTTAGTCCTGAACCACACCTCTGTGGAATTTACACCTCATATCAACAGAACAGCACTATTCCTGTTGCTGGAGAGAACAGCTGAGTGACCAGGTCTGTACCTGCCACAGACAGACTCCACTGTTAGGAAAAAAAAAAATAAAAGAAACACTTATCTTTCATGATTTTTTAAAAAAAATTGTACTGAAAAACTCCTGGAGTACCAAGGCCAGCATCCATGGCAACATAATATTTGCAGGCTCGAATCATAAAGAAGATGTAAATGACTGTGGGACTTCAAAACAAGTGTCTAAGTCCTTCAAGCAGGGAAGTTACAAGACACATGTTTCAACAGGTATGAAACCAATTAAGGTATGTGACTATGCTTATCCCTAAGCTGATGTATCTGATATGAATCTGAAGGATATAATATTGGCTGCCCTTTTCTCCCACTTCCCTCCCTGAACCACTTGAGATAAAATATTTTTAAATATATTTATTTCTGTTTTAAACATATGTAAGTGAAACAGGAGTAGTTTTGGAACATGTGTTCATTCTGAGCAGCTGTTTTGTGCTAACCCCATTTCAGGTTTACATCCTTTATCTCTCTGCCTAGACACACCTCTCTTATCCTTACGGGTACACATTTCTGATCCCCATTGGAATGCTGACCTGACACAATATCTGACCACTGTCCTGCTGCCAAAGATGTCTGAACAAGTGACAGACCTAAAAGAACAATTCTTCAGACTGCTTGGGGGAGGTGGAACCACATACAGCTCTTCACCATGTTTCTATTTCTCAGCCATCTGTCGCCTGTCTTTCCTCAGCTGATCAGTCCCCCTCTTTGCTGAGCAGCTCTTTGGGCACACTCTTAAACAAGCTTTGTTTAAGGGAAGGAGGCAGCAACAGTCTTCTTTCTACAGCAAGGATCAACGTGAGATTCATTCCACAAAACATTCTCCCCAGCGCTTCTGATGAGGGATGATCTGTTTCTTTCTTCAGCAGCCAGGCTGCCTTTTCTGCAGTTTAGCTTTTCTCGTTGTTTTTACTTCACTCATCTAGTTTGGGGGAATGAACAGAAAAGAATTTTCTGAACTATATTAAATAGTACAGGCTTCACAATTTCTCTCTACACAATAATGTCTTTTGGTTTCATTTGGAATCACAAATATGTTGAAGGACAGATATGTCCCAAACCAAAGTCACCAACCAGTGCTCCCTGGTACAGACACTTAAAAGATAATTTGGGTGCAGTGCCCAGTCATGAATACAATCTTAGCCCTCAGTAAACGCAAAGTACTTGTGCATGGTTTGTCTGTACATCAAAACACATATTCTTCAATATTGCATTAAATTTCATTTTTTAATCTCCTATTTTAAACTTTTTAGGACAAGAGTCCTGTCTATTTATATCAATTTTATCATAATAAACATACTAGGTTTCTGATCTTATTTATAAGACTAACTGCAGAGAGCAGTGGAATTGCTAGAGTCCCTATTGTAATAAAATAAAGCTTTTGTAATCTAATAGATTAGAAAAAGATTCAGACATGCTTCAAAACATCAGTTAACCAAATGTTAAATCAATGGATTTTCAACCAAAGCTTTTTTTCCCATGCATCATCACATTATCTTATCTTGTCCCTTAACTGAAAATATTATTTAAAAAGCTCCTAAACACTAATTGGATCATGAGCTCCAGACCACAGAACAGGGAATCTTGGGCCACAGTTCAGAACAGCCTAGCCTTCAGTACTTGAACTTTGTTAGCATCTGGCTCTGCAGAATTTTCAAGAGGATTTCATTTTTCTTTCACATTCCTCAGAAATGTCTGTTTCTTGAAGATCATCAGTTTGTGAATGGAAGGGAAAACAAGGGAATCAACTGTTAACAAAGGAAATATTTTTGTGGTTTCAAACTCTATTACTAAGGTATTTTATAATCTTCTACCACTGTAGGGAGAATGAATCTTTCTTATCTATTCTGTCAAGACATTCCTCATGGAAGAATTTGGATATATAATTGGTAGAGAAAACAAAAAATAAAAGCCTAATACTCCTCTGGTTTTCCTGAGGACTGATCCAAAGCTATTACAATTTTCATGTCAAAATCCCTTTTGTGTGCAAAATTATGGACTGTGTTATATCAAAGACATGTTCACTGCTCGCCAAAAGCAATAAAAGTCTAGTATTGTTTAAAACATAGAAATAAAGCAGAAGCTTAGAAGTGAAATAATTGACACTCTTGGTTAGGAGGTACAGAACTGAGGCACTTCTAACCTTTGTAGGAGCTGGTAGTACTTAGCATCTTGATTTATTAATCACTTATTCCCTAAAAGTCATCCCCAAGAAAGAATTTTCAAGTAGTTTTGAGGTGAAGGATCAAATTCAATCTTCGAGCATATGGAAATAACTCCATGTTTTACTATATATTACCCAGCAAAATAACCTAAGTGATCTCAGCCTGTTCTGAAAATGGCACTTGGGTACCCATATTTCACAGACGTTAAATATTATCCATGAGCCAAAGGCCTAAAGATATTTTAGAAGTTGTCTACTTGTGCATAGACTTATACTTTATTCCAGACTCTGATTCTTTCTGAAGTTGGGGTATAGGAATTTACAATAAATTATACTCTTGTTGTGTAAATTCCGCTAAATGCCAAACAAATTCCTCTACACAAACATCAGATTTATTCAGGTTATTCACTGTCAACCTACACAAAGATTTCTCTGAACTATTTACTATCTTCCCCCCAGCTGGACCAGTTGCTGTAACAGAACACATCACATTCTTTTGATCAATGGACTGGGCAGACCAACTCTGAAGAGCAGAGAGGAAAATGAGCTCATATGTGTAAGATGTATTTCTGAGGAAATATTTCCAGATACATAAAGGCAAAAAGGACATGAATACTTATCTTTTTTAAGTTTCTCTGTGTAGCTTTAACAAGGGAAAACAGCCTGTGAGAATAGGATATTATTATTGTGGAAGCACAACTAATAGCACATCCATGTTACACATATACAGGGAAATTACTGTACAGAAAAACAAATAATAGAAATAGAAAAAAGATTCTAATAACTGGGCTCAGATGGAATTCTTTATGCTAGAAATTATACAGTATATGCTCTAATAGATGTATTTCTTGGCTAAATTGCAGCTATAAACAGAAAATATGAATTCATTCTGCTGTTTGACCTTCGCACTTGAATTTAGTAATGTTCCATAGGAAATTCTTGCTTACAAATCAACACAAGATCAAAATCACATTTCTCATTTATCTCAATCTTAACATGCGACTCCAAACTTTTTTTTTTTTCCAGATATGTAGATTATATTCTGTAGAAAAAGAAATTCTGTGCTGGAAGTGCAGGTCTTGGGTGTGTCTGGTACTTAGTTTATCTACTTTTCAGGGTTTTTCAAGGGCTGTGTCTGATTGATGGGTCTCTGCCCACAATGAACCTAACATGAGGCAGCTCTTCCTCCCAGCACACATTCTCCTCTTTCAACATATGCTTGCTCTGGGACACTTATTTGGCATAAGTCAGCTGAAATGAAAGAATAACTTGTAAAAATTTTGAAGCCTCAGCTTAATGCCTTTTGGTAACAATAACATTTGAAGATGACAAGACCAGCTGGAACAAGGTGGAACACCAAGCATTTTACAACTGCAATTTGAACCTCACTGTCAGTCATATGGATATTGGCCCATACTAGCCTTTATACCTTGATGGGGTAATTCCAGAGTAAATTCATGAATGTGGTGTGACTGGGAGGTGTAGTTCTTAATCAAATAAATTTCATTAAAACAATGCATTCAGCAGTGGTATGTTTAAACATTAATTCATATTTGCTCAAAAAGACAAACTTACTAGTGCATATAGGCTTAGGCTAGAACAAGTACATTGTGATGAAAAGCTACGGCCTGGTTTGGGACAGGTGATGACATGTGGCAGAATATAACCTAAAATATATTCACACACAGCAGTAGAGTCACCTGAGGAGTGTCTGCTGGTCATACTGGCATCAAGGAAGTGCAGAAGTGTTAAGTTCTGCTGTTCTTTGAAATAAACTGATCCTCAGTATTGCTGATCATCATCTGAATCTATCTCTTTTACTCAGATCTTACACCTTTTTCTGCTGGTGTTTTTCTTCTGAATAATTAATTAATAACTCATTATTAACACAGCAATTCCACATCTTTGTTTCCATGTCCTTATTATGCAGAATTTATTGCATTATGTGCTCTCTCACAGGTTAATGGCAACAGCTGCTGCTCAGTGCTTGCTGCACATGGATCACAAGTTGAGCCTCCTGAATCTAGAGCCAGGTCACACCTGTGCAAGTCCAGTGAACATGCAAGTGGAAAACTTCAATCTGCAGTTGACCAGGACATTGCATTCCCTCTAACATTGCTATTTGTTACTTGACAACTCAGTTTCTGCGATTCATATTTATAGATGAAATCATATTCCAGCCATGTGCTCCACGCTCTGCGTTGATGCCTTACTGATCTCTCTGAGCAGAGTTTCTCTCCTTTATCACACTTTATCAACTTTATTGTAATTACAGTCAGTCACAGCAATCCGTGCCTGATGGCACCACTGAGCTACTCATCAGCAGGGAAGGATTCCTGCACTCAGCTGTCCTTGTTTGCAGATGTGTCACACAGCTGTTCAGTGCAGTAACTCAGAATCTGTCAGCTACTAGGACACAAATCTTTTCTTTAGCCACCAAACTCCAGATGCAGAGGCAAAAATTTTAGGTATTTCAATCTCAAAATGTGTCACAGGGTAAGAAAAAGTACATTCATATAGTAAACCCAACCGGTCTTTCCATGGAGGACTGAGAACCTTTATCAAAGCATGATGACACTAATCCACTACTGAGCTCATATTTTTTAAATTTTCAGTCTTGTTTTGGGAGGAAAGTCTGGGAGACCCAAAGCTGGATTTCATCCTAGACATTAACTCCTTAGTGTCAGTGAGGTTCTGCACATTTCATGGAGCTTTGGACATGGCAGATAAAGAAAGTCTCTGTGGAATGGATACAGACGTGCTGATTTTTTTTTTCTTTCCCCTGTTTTTTCCATTAGCACTGGAATGCCTCAAAAATGAGAAGGAAAGATCCACTAACTGTCAACAACTATTTAAAGACTTCTTCTGCATGGATCATTTGTAGAGCCATTGGAGCAGGTCTGTCACTTACCTCCATATTGAGAGGTCAGCTTAACATAATTCCTCCTAGCTCAGGGTTTGGTCCCCTTAGTGTTCACTCTGGATTGCCCAAAAAGCACTTGCACACAATGTGACTGGAGCTGATAAGAAAAAACTAAATGCAGATTCTCAGGAGGGGGAGGAATAATCATCTCAGTCTTTTCCTTCAGCATCTCTTAAGAAGTACTGCAAGACCCTCACCTACAACTTGGGTTCAAAGAGACAAATTCTTCCTCTCCATACACTGAAAATTTGCTGCCTTTTTTTTTTCTTTTTTTTCTTTTTGTTTTGGCTTGTTCTCTTTAAACATCCAACAGGTCACTTCACTAATTTCTATACCTTAATAAAATACCAAAAACCTTTCTCCAAACTGCACTTGTTCTTTGCTTCAGAACAGTGGCTTATCTGCATTGCTATTTAAAGATGCATGAGTTAATCTAAACCGTTACAATCAGAAACTCATCAAGCACTAGGCTACTACTTAATGCAGCTACAATGAAGGAATAAAAGTCAGATATGTCCAGAATTCTTCCTTTCTTACAGGTTTCTCCATGCTTATGACACACTCATTGTTATTGCAAAAGCCTTTTGTTAAGGACAAAAGAGTTTGCTTTTTAATGTTGCTTTGTTTCTTTTTTTCTCCTTGCTCCTCTAATAATAGTACCAACTACCTTCTACCTACTCTATTTAATCCACATACAAAAATAAAATTCACTTCTAACTGTACACTTATCTTTGCAACATGCATATTTAGGATCATCTAGCTATGGAATTCTCTTTTATTTCTTTTAAAAGAGATTTTAACAAATATTATTTCTGTGTTTTTGTATGTCACGCAAGTCCAGTCCCCATGGAAAATCATTCAAAATGTCCAATTAGGTAGAAAAAGTTTTGACCTCAGTGTGGAACTTAGTTCCACCAAACCAAGCCCTATAACTATGTTAATTGTTATCCATGAGTATAGCATCTGCTTCCATAGACTCATTTTTTTTTTTTCTGATGAAATTTTGAGTACTGTCTCAGGAAGACCTGGAAGGTTTGTTTAAATGCCCATTGTGTGAGTTAAGTGGTGAGTTAAAACCATCGTTAAAACAATGAACCCTCTTTCCCCTTCTGCATGTTGTCTTTCTTCTTAAGAACAAAATTTCCTCCTCCCCATTCATGGAAACAATACAGCAGGTATTGATATGATACTGTTTTCTATTTGAGTACAGGAAGTAAAAGACTTTCTGAGTTGACACCTCTACAGTCTTGTTTTCAATTTGGACCTGCAGACATAGTTTGCCACCTTGTGGCAAATGAGCTTTTAAGAACTATGAATTTCACAAATCATGTCATTCTCCAAACATTTCCCAAAATCTAAGCCCACATGACAAAACAACAGTTTTTAAAACATGGGCCATCTTTTAGTAAAATAAATAAATAAATAAATGAACAAATGAATTTTTAAAATATTTTAAAGTAAACTCTCAGTTTAACTAATTGAAGCACACTTCTGATACCTGCAGCCAAATAAAAACATTTAGGCATTCTTCACACCAGCCTTGGCAGTCATATAATGTAGGCTGCTGACAGATAAGTAACTAAAGGCAAAATCTTTTATGCATACAGGCCTTACAAAGATAAAAGCTTTTCTCTTAAGTTCAGCAAAGACCAAGGATTACAAGTAGCTGATATTTCTGTTTGGTGGTAAAACCACTGTAAAATTGGTTCAAATCAACCAAAAATAAAAATACTGCAGGACTATTTTTTGTTCTTTTCCAGTGATTTTATATAGAAAGAACGCCTTGAGTAGATTTATATGTTTTCAACCAGGGCACTATAAACAAACATCTTTCTATCTAATCGGAGCTTACAACTACCCCATCCCATCTATTAAAGACAGTAGAATCTGCTTCCTCTTTCTGGGCTATTTACTACTCAAATAGTTGATAAGGAGTCCTATAAAGAGGTGTCTTGGACATAAATCTGAAACGTAAAAGATGTAAAATACATTGCACTGGGAGAAAAAGGTTCTGAACCTCTGTCCTCCCCAAAGAGGTTTTCTAGAGACTGAGCATGTGCATGTGAGAACTACTGCCACCCCTGTTTGATGAGTTATTCCACAGACCCACCCACACCAAATTTTCGTTCTGTTTTTGCTATTGCAAACTGGGCACTCATTTCAAGAGTTTTAAGTCACCTGAAATACTTTTCTGTGACTTAACTGGGAAGAAAAAGCTATGCTCTTAATAGGCCAAACTATTTTTGCTGGTTTGCTTGTTTGTTTTGTCATGTTGTCTGGGCTTTCTTCCTTGTTAAAAGGTTAAACTAGTTATGGCAATGCCAGGATTTGCTCAGATTTAATAACTCTAGCTTCAGGCTGACTTGTCTTTTACCTTTTCCAAACATAGATTCAGTATTGCCTAGAAGTTTCTTTTGGCTCACACATCTTATCCAAGGAATCTTTTTGTTTTATATGTGTTTCACTGCTTTGATACAGGCTCTGAGGCATAAGGCAGATGTGAATGAGAAACTCATGTGGCTTAGGCTGAGTAGTGATTGTCAGCAGGGTTTATGGTCCCAACAGATTAATCTCTCAATACCAACAACAGGAGAGGGTGACCAACTCTGTTTCACATAGAGATATTCTCAAAAAAGAAGAGCAGAGAGGTACTTCATTGAAAAGGGCTTCCCTCAGCTGTAAATATTGTATTTTCCATGAAACTTTTAATATTAAGTCATAAAGGACCACTGGATAACTGTCCACAGAGTAAAGAGCAATTCATGTAGTTACTTCAAAGGGGCAGAGAATTCTGTGACAAATCATTGAGCATTTCTGTAGCATATAACATGCTAGCTTATTTTGGGATGCCATAAAACATAGTTCTCTGGATGACTTTTTCTCCACGTACTTAGGACAGCTTCCATTTCTATTTTGAACAAGAGATGAAATCAGACCACACAGCTGTTTCTCAAAGGGATAGATCTCTACAGTCTTTCTCTTCTTATGAGCAGAATGTCTTTACTGCCTCCTCCCCCTTACCGTCTGAATATCTAAATATTTGGATTGCTTATTTTTTGCTTGTACTTCAAAGGTATATTGGCATATTATCCTGTTTCATATCACTTTATGGGCTGATAGAGTCATGCCAAGACTGAATCTCCTCTTTCACTCTGTTTTCTTTTCCTTTAGAATGCAGATCCAAGCCCCTCTCCCTGCTTTATCTAAGGAGCAATTAATGCAATTGCAAAATAGTGGAAACTAGATGCCTTTAGCTTTCCTAATCTTTCAGTACCTATATGCCAGACTAGAATTCTAAGTAAGTTTACAGATGCCTTAAAATTGTTTTACACTTGCTGCAGCTGTTTTGAAAATCAGGAATAAGTAATCCACATGTTAATGCAGCCGTCGACATTATCTAGGTTCAAGATATAAGAAATACTCTACTACTTAGCAGTAATGAGGCTGAAAATCTGCCCAAAGTGGATTGATTCCTTTCCTCCCTTTGTTTACCAGAAATCTTTTTATTCCTTTGTGTTTCTATCACGTGGCACTCAAGAAGAAGACAGAATATCTCAGCTCTGTCATAAAAACACAAAGGTTCAGGCTCAAGAGCTTCCTGATGCCTAAATTAAATAAGTTTAATCTAACAGCAATTCAGCCACATCCTGCTAAGCTTTCTGTTCTTCCTCTGTGTACATATATAACTGTATCAAGACAACCAGCAGCATTAATAATAACTTTTTTAAGTAGCTTATTTATTTTGACTTTATTTTTAGAGCATAAAACAAGGACAATAAAATTCCAGCATGTTGTGGATTGTAAAAACATTGTTTTTACACTATAAATCCAAAATTTTAAATAAACCAGAAGTAAAACATCATTTCAGAAAGACGAAAGCTGAAATTTCTTGTAAATATGAGATCCAATGCTTCAAAGAAAAAGGCAGGGGAGGGAACATCATTTAATGCCATGACTCTTGAATTAAATAATGGGAGTCATGGAAGTTAAAAAATACTTAATCCTTTTCCTTGCCTACCTGAACTGCCAGCCATTGGGCTAACATGGAAGATACTGAGCTCTTAACTCAGTCAGGAGAGGCAATCCCCAATTAGGAGTAAAGTGCTGCAACAGCAGCTGAAGAAAGAGCAGCTGCAGTGATACACAGATGCTTTAACTGATATTCTCTTCCCTTCATGCTCCAACACAGGGGTGTAAACTACCTCTGGGGGAGCAACAGATTAAAGCTGGTAATCATTGCATGAGTTCGTATTACTGAGCATCACTTTTGGAAATGCCTGAACTGAACTTTAATTTATGTTCCTTGCCAATTGCTTGGTTATTAAACCACATTAATTTAAGGTGTTCTACAAAGTGTCCAGTGCTCAGACAAAATTCACTACTTATCAGCTGTGAATATTTGCATGCCTAAGCCTGAGTTTTTAAAAATTGTTTTCATTAAAATCTGTTCTTGTCTCTTCAGGGTGCAGAAGAGGCAAGAGATGCCGGTGGGTAGGGTTAGATGAGAAGTTCCTTTGGCATGTAGCCCTATGATATTATGAGGAGGTTGTTTTTTTTTTTTCAATTGAGAGAAAACCGAAAAACATTCTTTTTTTTAACCAGGCATTGATTGAGATTTTCATCCAAAGGGCTGGGCTCAACTTGTCTATTAATTTTGTTAAACAATCCTGTCTACATTCCAGAAACTCCTCTGAATTTTTCCCGTAAGCAAATTGAAAAATATTTGAAAAATGTAACTTTGATTTGATCAAGACTTTTTTTTTTTTAATCCTAAGTGAAAACTCAGCCCACTTTTTAATTATAAACTTTAGACTGGGATCTAGATGAATACATGTAGGTGGTCATTTTATCTCTATAAAAAGTCAACACAAAACCTCAGGCATAAGCACCTTGAGGGAGTTCAGATTCAAACTTGAATCCAAACAGTGCAGATTAGGTCCTCTTCAACAGATACTCATCCATTAATTGAGAATCATCTCGTGCTTCTTAGATATGAGAGGGAGGCACATCATATCTTCCTCTGTCAAGGAATTATGGATGTTAAAAGCCACTCAATCAGCACATAAAGGCCTACATTTTCTTCTGTATGCTGAATACAACTGAGTTTTTGTGGGCTCCTGCAGGATTTTGTGGGTTTCCTTATTACAGAAAAAAATAATTTCTTTGGAACACTTGGAGTAAAGTCAACAGTCTCATGTATGTAAAGAAAATTATCTTATCTGACACTGCAGGTGGCTGTTTTAACTTCACAAAGGCAACATGAGGCTTTTGCTGACAGTGTGCCTGTCCATGTGTATTCCTAATTTTGCACTTCCTTTTTCCTCCCAGTGAAATCAATACTTTATTAAAGGAATTCAGCAGGGGAGTAGAAGTACCAAATATAATTAAGCTTCTACCTGTTTTGTGAAAATGGATGACCAGCTACGGCAAGAAAAACTATATGTAATGCCTAATGGAGGTAAAAAGGAGATGTTCATGTTCATGCATCTCCCACATGGGACGAGCTTTTAAACAGCCCCCAGACAGAGGAAAAGTTTCAAATGGAGCCTGTGATTTCTTTGACTCTGAAGTCAGTCAGGCATGCAGCAGAAATATATGGAGCACAAGACTTCCTTATTTCCTGTGCCTGTGGAAGTCTTTGTTTAAGTAATCAGTCTTCATGCCTGTATACTAATAGCTTATATAAAGAGAATGCTTTTGGTACAGTTGTTTTTAATGCAAGAGCAGATGAAACACCAGTTGTGCAAGAGATTTCCCTTTGTGAATTAACCTAACAACTGCAGGGTCAATTACCTCTTATCCTCCCATACACTGACGTGGAACAGCAGCTGTCTCTTGTGTTCTTGCTGCCTTGAAGGCACAAGAGTATGTGATAGGTACATTGTTTTAATTAGCACTCTTGCATGGACTTACACTCAATTAATGTTAGATTTAGTGCAGGACGAAGCAGCTTGAGAACTGTCAGAAGGAAGGCAGCTGGGCAAGGATGTTGGTTTGATCTCTTGTGTACCTTGAATCTACCAGGAAAAGGTCTGACTTCCTTCTAATGAGCATTGCCAATGGGCCTGGTGTCCCAAGTATGGCTCATTGCTTTTCAGTCTCATTTCCTAAAAGTCTTGGCTGAGTGACATACCTCATTATGACCTGACATGGAAAAATAACCATGACTGTTTTCTTAAATTTCTGAAGCAAGTTCTGTGGCAGACGTACGATCTGAGAAATGCCTGAGCAATACTTTGGCTCTTCAACTCTGTTAGGATACCACAACATCCCACAGTTTACCCTAGAGGCATATGCAGCAAGATATCCTTGCTGAAAGATGTTTTGTGGTACTTTTTTTGGTTTGGTCTCTTCATTGTGAAGACCAGAAATCTGTGCAAGGTAATTTGAAACATAATTCGACTTTTTCCTAATATATTCACAAGACATAAGGGCATCTCTAAGGCATGAGTTCAAATCAGGGATATATGGAGAAATACTCATGCAAATAAAGTTTGGGATGTCTATATAAGAAAGCAATCAAAATACTATCAGGTAAATTAGTTGCAGTGTGAGATAGTAGAGAAAAGGTTTCCCTCAGAGATGCAGAGATAACAGTTTTCCCATCCTTTCTCTCTCATAATATGATTCTCTTTTCTCTATTTTTTTTTTAATTTTTCAGAGGGTTTTTTCAAATATAAGTGTTTTTTATAGGGGAACCAGGTATAGATAAGAAACTTTTGCCAATGCAGACACTTCCATCAAAGTGGTTTGTGTCATTGTTGAAAGAGGCAGCCTTTTCCTTTGTGTCTCTCTCACAGTTTTAACTGGTTTACCATCTCTCTCCTTTTCCTTGGCACTTACAGTTTTGCTATTTAAAAATCCCTAGTCCCAGCCTTTTCTGGAAAGGTGAGTCTGCCTGTGAACACAGCATGTGTAAAGCTTCTCTGGAACAAAAATTAAGTCCCTAGAAACAAAAAATAAATCTTAAAAATAAAATTGGGAAAAAAAAAATTCTATAATCTATCATGGCCCTCTCTGTTCCATTGTAACATTAAGGCCTTCATCTTGGGATATCTAAATCAGTATTTCCCAGTGAGCAGGACACCAGCACCTTTCACCATGATGGCAGCACTTTCCTGAAAGTGTTCCTCCATGCTCTTTCAAGCACACATTCCTTTTCCCCTATTAGCAAATAAATCTGTCCTTTAAAAATACAGAAGGTTTTCTGCTTTAGTATTTCCTTCCTCCAGTATAACAAACAAAAGACACAGCTTTCCATTGTCTAAATGATGGCAAGTATTTTAAAGAACATTAACACCATTTTTCTGAAAGCATATATTATTACTCTGCTACTGGTGCTTTTAGTCTCATTATCAACAAGACAAATCATTTTTATTCAACTCTATTTATACATGTGGTAGACCAAGAGAAAATGTTTTTAAAAAGGCTCAACGAGGTGTTACTTAAATGTGGTTTTCAGCTTTAAGTGATTTATTATCTATAAATTAAATTATTTTAGCCGAGAAGGCTCTAGGACACTGCACTCTCCCTCCTGCTTGCAAACCATCTTTGAGCTAAGATTACAGCAGGTGAAAGTTCTAATGTCTGTTCAACAGATCTTATAAAATAATTACATCCAGGAACCATTTGGTTCTCATTAGATCCAAGACTGAAGGAGCAAAATATTTTGAAGGAAGGAAACTTCTCTACCCCAAGAAACACCCCACAAATATCCTATAGGCGAGCTCTTTCTCACTCCTATATATGCTTAGTAAGCACACAAACCCAACTTCATGGACTTACCACTGTTTTTTAAAACTCAAGATCTTTTCATGTCAAGGTGCATTATTAATTAATTATGTGTCTTAGTCTTCTGCCTTCCAGTGCTTTTCTTTCTACCATATTTTATAGCTCAAATTTTTTTTGTGGTTTTAGATCTCTGCCTACTTTTTCTCTGTGTTGTCTCCGGTTATTCCTACTAGCACTGCTATGGCTCTCCTGGGTGATAAAGGATCACCATCACCAGGCTGAAGAGTAGTTTCAGAAGAGGAAGAAAGTACATGTAGTGTTTTATAGTCACGATCCCTGCTTTCTTTTGTTTGTTCTACTTTGTGCAGACGATGTTCTTCAGAAAGTCATTAAGGCCCAGAAAAATCCCTCATAAATCTCACCCAGGAGATCCTGTGTAAATCTCAATAGACCAGCCATCATTTTCTCCACTAAAATAAATCTCTCCATTTCTTTCCTGAGGCCTTTGCTTCATTTTCTGTGACCAGAGATATTGCCTAAGTGTGAAGGGAAAAGGAAACCGTCAACAACTCAGACTGGGTATATTATTGGCAGCAAAACATTACATTTCTCAAGTAGAAAACCTCTTTTTTTTTCCACAATACATGGCATCTGTAGACCTTATGACATCAAGATTTATGTCTGGAATGGCAACCTTAGGAATGCCTTAAGGGTGAGCAACTACTGAGATTTTCTTTGATAATCAGATAATTAATTCATGAGAATCTGTAGGAGTCAAGCACACTTACTTATGGGGATTCTAATGAATATCTGTCTTTATCTTCAGGTGCCAAATCCAGCCCCAGGCATCCTGCTGGTTCCTAACAAACCTTGAACTCTGAGCACTGTCAGCACCCTCTACAACAACGTGCAGGCTGACATGGGAAAGTTACTCTAATGTTCTGGGATGTATTTGTATGAATGGCAAGAAGAGACCATAGGAAGATATTTATTTTATTATTAACTCATTAGATGCCCATTGAAAAATTACTAGCAAAAAAGGGGAAGAGAGGCTGAAATTTAAAGGTACAGATTTGTTTGCCAAGTTTTCATAGTCATCACTGTGACTCACCTTACTTAATCACTATTTTAACTCCCTGTGTTTCAGAGATGCCTCAACTCTGTAGCTTTCTCAGATGGTTTTAATTACGGATACCCAAGAATAATTACGGTGAAAGTAGCACAAGAGCACAGTTCATGGTGGCCCTTGACATGTAGGTCTAGCCAGTACCAAAAGAAGCTAAATCCAGTCCTTTTATATCCTACCATCAAGAAGATGGGTAACAGATGTTGAGAACTATTAATATACACTTCAAGGGTATGAAGGGTGGTGTCCTTCCATCACAAAACACATCAATATTGCTGTCCCATCTTCTACTATGAATATTTTAATTGTTAACCACCAAATATGGACTTCTGCTTCTTAAGGAAGCTTGGCTCGAGGGTTTTGAGAGATGAGGCAATCTCTCATGCCATAGAGACAGCTGCAGCTCTGCTACTCCTGTATTTTCAGTCTTACAGCTTATGGAGGTCTGTGTATCTATCTAACCTGTTTGATCAGTATATTCCTCCATCACCATAGTGGAATCTTTTGCATCAAAGAGAAACTTTGTGCCTTTCCTCATAGGCAACCCTCCCTTGCTTTGTGTTTCATTCCTCAACTAAGGAAAAATGTTGTAGTTAATGAGGGCAGGAAGTGCAGAGACCAAAAGCCTGGGTTTGCTTTCCTGTCCTGCCATGATTTCTCCTGTTTCCATGGTCACATATGTTTCGGTGTCTTCTGGTTAGCCACTGTCTGGTTAGACACTGTGTCCTCAATAGAAATACCTTACAAATTCTGTGAGTTGGTATGAAATAACAGTCATATAGGGGGATTTCAGATTGCTTTTTCTGTGGCCAACCCCTAGAAGTTGGGAGATTTTTTTCTCATGTGAGACTGCTTTGGTTCACCACTCTCCACCCCAATAACTTGAAAAATAGAGAGTTTCAGACTTACTGAAAAGCAAAGTTTGGCAGGAAAGGGTCTTCCTTTTCAGTGTTCTAAAACATTTTCCTCCCCCAATGCTCAGGTTGCATGAGGTGAATACTCTGTGAATTTAAATGACCTTTATACCATCTGCAGGAGAAGACACTGTCAGGAAGCTCAGTCACCCAGAAGAGATCTGTTACTTTCGGGAACTACAATCTTTTCCCTGAAAAGGTCTATTAAAGTGTTCCAGTGTTCCAATAAAGCACATTTTACCAATTATTTTTCCATATTAAAGAGTCTCATAAAGAAGTCTCTGTACATTCCAGATCCCTTATCTGTCCTCAGATAAGGATTATTGTGTGCTATAGGACACAACTTTACAGAAGTCCTTTGCAAATACATCTGTAGTATATGATGGCTGTTTCTATTTCATTATGAAGAACAGGGATTGGGAAGTCTACAAAGAATGAACATCAAAGATATTTTTTGCTGGTAGTGCAATAAGTCTGGCCAGAAATGTTCACAGTTTGCTAACATGATTAAATAGTGGTTAGGGACTACTTCAGTAGGAGTACCTGACTGCTTAGTACTCATGTCATAGGCTCCTTTTCTAAAACAAATGTAGAGGATCTGAGATTTGTCAGGGAACTTTTGCCTCAAATAAATACAGAGAAGGAAATAATTAAATCATTGCTGTAATGCTGCTGTGGTTAGCAAGGCTTGGGAACATTGCAAATGGTGTTCATCTAGAAGCTAAAGCAAAGACATTATTAAAATAAATTATTCTACTTGTGAACTTAGAGTTGAAAAAGTACCACAACAGTTGCTGAAAGAAGAAAAAAGACAGTATAAATTGAAGTAAAAAGAAATTAAAAGGAAATACGAGAGTGATGAGACCTCAATGTAGTTGACCACAATTTTATTTTTCTTCCTCCTTCAAGGCATTATTTATTTGAAATGGAGATTAATGTCACACAGCTACCCCAATGTCTATTTTCCTCTTCTCCTATCCTGAATAAAAGATCCTAAGATCACAGTTTTATGAGAAAAAAAGGCCATGGATTCTGTCAGTTCTTTCATTTTGAACACTCTCTAATTATATTAACTTTTGGCAATTAGAGAATTGGGACATGAAATTTAAAAATACACCCTTTCTTCTATCAACATACAAGACTCAGAGCAGTCCCTCAGAGGAATAAAGCAGTGCAAGGAAAGCAAGTTGTTTGCCTTCCTCTCCCAGTTTTGATCTTTGATATTCTTTAACGTGACTGTCTAAATAACAAAGATACTTTGTGAGGAGTTTGAGGAAAGAAGAGAAGGAATCATTGAATCTGGAAGAGAGATCATACAAGCCTCAAGTGGGAGCAGTTCTTTAGAAAGCTGATCTTACTCCATAGTGTGAGGAAGCAGAATCCTGTGGCTTGAATGGCAAAGCTAACAAGCCCTACTTAATCTTAGTTTTTAAAGAGGAACCAAAACTACAGAACTTTTTAAGGACTTTTTAAAATTAGTGCTCAATACTATTATCCAAAAGCAGTCACAAGACTCATTCCCTGCTCCTTCAGGCTGCACTTCAGTCGGCACCAGTCCTCATGCAGGCATTTTCATACAGGGTGTTTAAAGCCAATCACCAAGCCACCGACCAAGCCACTGAAGGAGAGGGTTTAGCAGGGTTTAGTGCACTGAATGTGTGAGGAATATTACCCTGAGGATCCAATCCAATCACAGTCATATTCCTGAGGCCAATCCCTATTGACACCTCTCCTATCCAGAGCTCTCCCAGGCACAGGTTGTCTGCTTGTACAAAACTGAGGGTGGTTCAGTCACTCAGAGCACAGTTATCACTACATTCATTAAGAGGTGAAATTGCCTGAAAAAGGCATGTCTTCACAGCATGTTACTGGGCCAGGTAGGAAGAATTTTCAATCCCAAACAAAGAACAGCTTATCCACATCTACATCTTTGATTTTCTCTTATCAGTAGAGGCTACTGTCCCCATCTGTGACTCCTGGTATGATAACAGCTAAAGTTTAGAAGAAAGTGACTCTATGTAACAGGAATATTCTTGCTTATGTGCCTCCATGTGACAGCAAAAGCACGAAGAGTGATAAAAATGAAGTGATACCAACAACCATAGCACATACATTAACTGCAGTAAGATAGTGTTGAGAGGTGGTTGGTTTGGTTTTGGGTTGTTTTTGTTGGTTTTTTTTAACTTTCTCCCTGTAAAAACACACACCAAAAGAAAAATCTGAGCACTCAAAAGCACAAGGGAAGGACTGCACCCTGACATGCAGTGTACAGGAAGGCAGGGTACTGACAGACACATGGATAAATAGCCAGAGGCTCTCCTAGGCCCCACTAACTTGTAAACACATGTGGGTTCCACATGTTCACTTCTGATCTGAGGCTGGTTTCAGTCTCTAAATAAAAGGCTTGGCAAGCTTGTTGCTAGTCCTGGGGTCTCTATTTTCTTATCAGACCTGAGATATCTGCTCCAGAGCCAGCCAACTCATCCTTTGGCTAATGTACCCCTCCAATTGTGGCTGAGAGTTCCCACACCTCTACCTCAGCAGAAGTGTCCTCTGGATGGCATAAGGCTTAAAAACTGAAACTTAACTTTTCATTTAAGTCCCTTTATATCTGTGCTCTCTTTGTTTTGCTTCTGAACTTTAAGACTGCATAAAAGATTAGCAAGCAAGGTTTCGAACAGAATGAAGTTTAGGAGGACTTAGATCTATTATTTTACAGGCTTAAAATATTTTGCCATTTTAATTCTTTTTGTTCATCATCTATTCAGTTTTGGGTTTATCAGATAACATTTTTCACAAACATTACCAAGGGGCTCCTGATCTCTTCTATTCAGATATATATTAAAAAAGCTAAGGAGCTCCAAGAATACTGATAAACCCCTCATTTGATCCAGAACTGTGGTTATTTTTATATCATCCAGATACATACAAACCTCTGAAATACTTTATACTGTAAACAGATTTTAAAAATACAGTCCTAATGACAGAAGATTGGGAGGGGGATAAGTTAATGACAATTTTAGTACACTGAAGCCGTGCTTTCTGTGAGTTCAGATATGGTAACATGGGTTTAGAGAACAGCCAAAGACTTTAATCTAGAGATACTGGCACAATCAACACTCTGCTCCAGTCTTTCAAGCCAAAATATTTGCACGCAGTTTTACCTCAGCCTTCCCTTCCGCTGGAAACATCATGCCTGTCCTCATAAGCCAATTCTTAAAATGTGACAGATGTTGAAGCACTTTATAAATGGTCCTTGAAAATTAAGGCAGCTACTTCTTGATACACTTGAGGCCCATCCCTGAAAAGTGGTGAAATATTTCTGCAGCTCATACAATATCCCAGTTCCTTCCATCATCATAGCCAAGGATGGCTCATTTTTTCCACAGAATGCACTGCTGGTTCAGATACCTGAACCAGCCCCAAACACAAGCTCTGAACTGTATCAGAGACCCAGACTACAGCAAATTTTTACTTGCCTAAGATACAGTATGTTTCCCTTTACCATGGTCAATCTTGTTTGTCTTAAACACGAGCAGACTTTCTCAACAGACACAGATATGAAAACATCCTAACAAATTATGTGAAGGGCTTAAGAATGCTCACAGACATTTGTTTTAACCAGTGTCTCTCAAACCCTGTGTCTCTCAAAGATGATATTCAAGTTTATAACATGAAAATTCGTATTGTCTTTTGATTATTCTTTTGTCACTATATTTCTGAAATCTATTAATTTGAAGGAGGTAAGCAGTGAAAAAGAACAGTGGCTATTTCTAAGGTCCTAGATTTTGTGCCTATTACTAACCTTTCAGGTTCATCTAATGTCCAGTGGTTTGATCGCTCTCCTTCCTTTTTCTCTTCTTTTCAACAACAAACAAAACATACACCCAAAATAATATAAACATGCCCAGATTAAAAGTCTGAATTTCAGAGATTGCTGACCCAGATTCAGGAGAAGAAAACTGCTTTTATGTAGAGGTGGCACTAAAGCTAGCAAAACTCACCCAAAGGCTGAATTACCTATTGATGACCACCTGCCACCCAACTAGTTCTGGTCATTTTTGGTACTCAAAGAGAAATTAAGGCTGCTTTCCTCCAGGTGTGCAGTCTTGCTACCATCTAGTGGGTGAAATATATCTTTGCACTAATTTCTTTCCATACAGGGTTTCAGATGCTACAGCCATCTGTATCTACCCTAAAAATTTGTTTGCAGATCTTCTATTCATCAGCAAAAACATGACAGGTGAAAAAAATTATAAAGTGATGCCAAGAATGAAGCCCAAAACAGTGGGTTTTGTGCGTTTTTCCCAGATGAGTAGAAAGGTATAATTTCTTTACAACACAGACACAGTGCTTAATTCTGTTGGAAATTTAGACCTCTACTGATTTCAAAAGAGGAGTCTGGGAAGCATTAGATGTTGCCTCTTTCTATACTATATACAAGCACCAGCCTAGTACATCTCACTCAGCCTTGACAGACACACATGGTGAATTATTCTGATATGGATAACAAGGACTGATATCTAATGGCAAAAATTTAGTTGTACTGGATGTGGGACCTAAAGACAGATTTTGCCTAGAGATCATTTGCTACATCCTAAATTTACAGCTGAATGTAATCAGTGAAAGAAAATTAGAGAGATCTGTTCAGGACATGAACTAGACAGCAATGAAACATAACAAACAATTTAATCACTGATCAAAGTTGCTTTCAATCTTCTCATTTTTGCATGGTCAATCTCATTGTTCCTTGCATTAGATGTATTTTTTTATTCCATGCTGGAATAAAAATAGATGTATTTTTTTTATTCCATGCTGGAGAGCAACTTTTCTGGTAGATTTTTACTAACAGCTTTTCTGGTGGATTTTTACTAATGCTGACGCTGCCATCTAGTGACAGACATACAAATAAATAACAGAAGCTGAATTCAGGAATGCTGAGTGCCTTGGAGTTTCTGGTAACTCAGTTATTAATGAATCTTTCCATTTGGTGTTCTGAATTAATCTTTCCACATTTAAAACTGAACTGGCTACTTAGAGATATTGAAAATAGTATTATTTTTGAGAAGAATCTGCAGTGTGGAAAATTTTATTCACTCAGGTTTTCTAGGCAAGTCATAGTGGTTTCGCAGTATCTCAAGGCCATGCTCATAATTAGAGCCCCACTGGAGCTTGTCTTAGTGAAGGTTAGCAAAGTTTTTAAGTTCTCTGAGCAAGCCAGAGGGAAGTTTGGCAATACTAAAGTTATTTCTAGTTTTTCCAGCAATCAAGACACATAATACTTCACAGAAATTCTCTGACTTAGCCCAACAAGGAGAACAATACTAGCAACTTCCACAACCTCTTCACAATAATCTCGTATAGCACTCTGCAGCTCGTTTCAAAAGTGATTTCTTCTCTTAGTAAAGGCAATTTAGAGTATATCCTAAATGTTCAATGTGATCTAGATGCCAAAATATTTATTTAAAACTTTATACTGCCTTTTGGGATCCCTGACAATTACAACTGTTAGTGCTTATTTCTCTATGTGTTCCAGACCTTGAAGACTTTGCTTCTTGCCCCAGCCTTAGGGAAAAGTCTAGCCTAAAGGTAAGGCAAGCTGAAGTAAATATTGTAAATGAAAGAAATGATGCATTAGAGATTCCACAGGAATGGATGAAGGAAAACCAGCTCCTAGCCAATTAATAAATAGAATGAGTAATGCTCCAGAAAAATGTGGGAATTAAAGTATTTTTCTCCCCCAGTTTTAAAAACTTGACATTATATGAGTGCTGCTTTCGGCTCAGAGTGAGAGAATGGGCTAGAAATAATGACTAAAATGGAAACATGCAAGTAAGATCAATCACATCTGTAACTCTTGGCAGGCCAAAATGTACAACCCACACGTGTGCAACCTCCCTACTGCCCATTCTATGCCTGAGCCAGTACCTGAGGCAATGTCCAGTGTATGAAATCATAAAACTAGAGACACTGTGGGGCTGCATTGTGCCAGGGAATGTATCACATAGCACAGTTCAGAGAATAATGGTTTCGAACTAGAAAGTCCACACCAAAGCTGCAGGCTTGGGGCTCCTCCTGCCCTATATCCCCAACAGGTATCACATGCTCCCATTAAGTGAGAAGAACCAGTCTTCAGCCAGGCAAGGAACAGAAACATCAGCTTCATCTAAAAGCTGACAAAGTCGCAGGACTCCCTCAAACATGCAGTTTCAGGTCTACTAATGTTTGAAGTGTGCACTATTGCACACTTTGAGCACCCTGGTCTAGTGAGAGGTGCCTCAAAACCCCATATTACTAGGAGTTTACAGCTTGTAAAAACTGAATTACTTTAACTCACACCTGTAATTTCACTGAGTCTGCATTTATCGCAGTTTCCAATTTCCTATGTTTAATTTGGACTTCCAAGATAATTATTTTTTGTGCCCAGGTTGTAGGAAGCCAGCTCTGAAAATGATACAGTTTTGATCTGGCTGTGCACCGAGTTCCAGGTGTGATTTCCATGTTCAAATACAAAACCCCTCCTAAACCACCTTGTAGCCAAACCCATCTTATTAGCACACTGCTATACAAGACTGAATTGTAGAATTAAGCTCTGGACTCATCTCTGAGCACAGTTCTGATGGCAGGAACCTCATTTACCATGAAAACTTGCAGCTGGCAAGACACCGTCACCAACCAAAGTGGAAAAGGTGTCTACATCTTTCACTGACATCTTGTCTCTTACATTGCCAGAGATATTTTTTTAGACTCTTATCTAAATTACCAGAATGGAGAAGAAAACAAAACAGGCTTCCTTCTTCCAAATGATATGACAGAGCTGTCACTGGAACAGTATGATCATAGGTTAAACAGAAATTCAAATTTATCAGTTCTAGCTAATATTTTTCACAGATATAAAATATCCACAGATCTCTGATGGACCCTTCAACTTTTGTAAAGTAAGGACTGTAAGATGCATAGATTTACCATCTCCAAGCACATAGATACTAGGGAAAAATTCTTAAGCACCTATTTGTCTTTACTATATTTAACCTCAAACATTTCTAAGGAGCAGTGGTGTTTTTCTACTGTCAAGAGCATAAAGCAGTAAGATTAAGAGGAAAGTGTGAAGGGTATTAAGTCATAAAACTGAAACCAAAATTGATGAGGTCTAAGCCCCTAAATATTTGTTATACATGTCTGGTCAGTTGAAAGAAAGCAACAAGTCTATCCAGAAAGATTATTCCTTCTCATAATTTTTCCCTTAAAATTCATTAAGTTCCAGGATAGGCAAATATTTAGATTTCTTTACTTTGTAATTACTATGATAATTATTCTTTCAGAGAAACAACTGATGGAATTAAGCTGGCAAAAGCAACAGGATTAAACTCTCATGGTTTCAAGTTAACATTTATTCAAGGAGAGCACAATGCTCCTTAGCAAAGATTTTTCCTGCTGTAATATATTCCCCTGTCACGCATCTCTGCAATTTAAAATGAGATTATACCAGGAGACAGCACAGTGTAAAAGGGAAGGTACTAGATTGTTTTTCTATCTTTGATTAGCAGGTGGGATGGAGACGAAGGAAGAACTTAGACTGAGACAAAATTACATATAATATTTGGCTTTTATATATTTTCAATAATGAGAATAAGACAGCCTGTGTTAAAAGGTATTGTAAACATGAAAGATTATACATTATATAATAAGATAGGTAGATTAAAAGCAGGCAAATAAAGAATATCTCATGCTGAAATAAAAAGTCCTTTATGATAATGACATTAAAATAATTTGCACCAAAGAACAGGACCTTGAAAGCTGGTGGTGTCTTTTCAAAGTGAGACATCTGGAATCCTAACAGCCTTAATTAATTCATGGAGATTATCTGTTTAGGTAATGGAGATCAACAAGTCTCTGGACACACGAGCAGAATTTAGAAGGATTAATAGAGTAACCAACTGGAACAACAGTCTGGCAAAGTTTCAAATTGCATAATCAGAGCAGCTTAGAGTAGTGTTTGCCTAATTTTATTGCCTAGATAACAACTAGTGCCCCAAAAGCGAACAGATTCATGGAGGAAACACAGGAGCAGGGTGGGATGTGCTCCCAAAAGAGAACAGATTCATGGAGGAAACACAGGAGCAGGGTGGGATGTGCTGCCATGGAGCCCAAAGGTTCCTCTGCTTCCCGGGCAGTTTTCCATGGCACTGCTTCTTAGGAGCAGCCACAGCAGGAGAGGGCAACCCAGGCTTTTGTAGATAGATCCCTTGGGGTAGATTAGAGTGAAGAGACACTGAATGATCAGTGTTTGTAAACATACACATGTAGGGTTTATTGTATAATGATTTGGTTGCAATAGAAAACAGATATGTAGGCATTTTGGTTATTATTATCTGTAGTAAAATAACCACATGAATATGAAACAAAACTATCACCCAAGGACATGCACAAGGGAAAAGAAAGAGATGAAAAGGACAAAAGCGGGGAGCACAAAGGAAATGAAAAGAGAGACAGAGAAAGGACAAGAGAGTGAGACTCTCACCACCCATATAGGCCCCACAACGAGACTTGGTCACTGCTCAGTCTCGCTCAAAGTGGTGGTCACAGACCAGATCTGTCAGGTGGTGACAGAAACCCTGAAGAAGTGGTGAAGAAGAATTCTCGAAAAAATCCCCAGAACACATCTATTGGGTTTATAGTCACTCAGGTTCAGGTGGGAATGCCCAGGT
The DNA here is from genome assembly GCA_013396875.1 of Vireo altiloquus. Lineage (NCBI taxonomy): Eukaryota > Metazoa > Chordata > Aves > Passeriformes > Vireonidae > Vireo > Vireo altiloquus. Next base: position 162,661 of record VZRF01000941.1, read on the forward strand.
ACTCCCGGGGCAGGGAGCTTCCCACTGGATGAGGTGGATCATGGAACGCTTGGGGAGCCCTTCACACCTTCTAAGGTAACACAGCTGCCCATTGCACCCCGCAGCTGAATCAATTATGGCCCATCAGCAAGAATGAACACCCTCAGGACACTTGCCAATGTCCCAGGGGAAGGAGGGCCCCACAACCCAGTGGTTTGTGCAGGGGAGGGCAACTTATCATGACAAGTGACAGCATCCATCCCCACAGAATTCATCTCCCATCTCGCTCTCAGCCCACCATTCACCCTCTGTCTTATGAGACCACCTCATGATAAAAGCTCACCTCCTCCACCTCAGTAAAGCACCCTGGCCTCTCCACACCTGGGAGAATGTTTTGGATCATTATCCCTTAACAACCAGTCGCATTGGATTGATGCCCCTGCCATTGCATTCACATGGCCCATGTGAAAACTGGATGCTTAATTTTACCATATTCCAGACAGGAGATATACATTGGGAAAGAGAAAATAAATAAACTGAGAAACAGCACAAAATATAAATTTTGGAGAGACAGCTGTCTGAGATGGACAGCTATAATTTGAGGCAGAAGGAAAGGCCATAAACCAGAAGAAGAAGGTGTGAGCCATTAAAGCTACTGGAGTTACTCCATTCTAGATTAGGTGAGAAGCTGCTCTTTCACTGTACCAAACAGACATCAGGTAAAAGGAAAGTACCAAATTCTGTGTGTTTGCATTGCTTTAGTCAGGTCTGTGTGGTTTTGCTTTGCTCTCTGCTCACTCACTAAAACTAACTTTAGTTTTTGGAATTTCTTTTGGCTGCATTGGACATATTTTGTTAGTTTCTCATCTGAAATAACACGATCGATAGCAGAATAAAACCTGAAAAAATGTATCTGAATCTGCTTTCTCATTTAGATATTTATATTTAAGAAGTTTTTGATTTTGTACTCAAAAGAATATTTCTCTTATGACTTTTAGAAGAAAGCTGAAGTAGTACCATATCCCAAAGTCAACTAAAGTGTATTTGCTCCTATTAAGTTTGGAGGTTAAATCCCATCTGAGTATCTACAGCACAACTTCTCTGCCTTAGAGAAAATTTTTTGCAAGTACAGTGGGATTCTTCCAACAAAGGTTACAGATGTAGCAAAATAAATATTTTTTCCTAGAATAGCTACCCATTTCTCTATTTTTCTTTCATATTTTCAATACTAATGTCACAGCTGCCATGCTTAAAAAGTACAGTTTGCAGCTACAGGAATCAGACAGAGCACCTGTCTTGTCCAAAGTGAAACAAAGTTCCAAATTACTGGTATTAATTTTCTAAGTCTGGACCAGCTACACCTAGATGCAGGAATAAGACCTGACAGCCCTAGTTACGCTGTAGCATTTTGAGATGTAGATCAGAGTGATTTGGTTGTGTTTGTAGTGATGGTGTTGAATCAAAGATCTGATTTCAGGCCATTTCCTTGAGTTGACTAAATGTTCATTTTACATCTCTGTTGCATATTAAAAAAAAAANTGTTGAAAATAAAAAAAAAAAAAAAAAAAAAAAATCTTGCATTTAAAAAAAAAAAAGATAAGATGGTTTTCTTTCACAAAGAGGAAAAGAGATAGAAAGTATGGCATTACTTTAACACCAGAATCAAAGGGTTGCTAACAACAAGCAATCAGTAAGAAACGTTTCGCTCTACAGCCCTTTAATGTACCTGAACATTTTTCAATTTCCATCATCTAATTGGAAGCAAGACTGTAGACTGAGAAAACAGTTCAGGCTTTCTTCTGAAAGCTTTGGAAACTTTTAAAAAATGTTTCTAATGTTTTAAGTTAAACATCTGATCACATTTTGTCTATGTTATCCTCAGACCTCCACATCCACTTGAAGACACTTGCTTTTAGTTCAATGGGACTTATTTTGAAGATATGTATTTGATCATGGGTCATTCAATAAGTGAATAATCCTTTGAATTAATTCAGTTGTGATAGTTTTGAGGACAAACCATTATTGTTATGGTCTTACAACTTTTTCTGGGTTATATTGATAGAAGTTCTTAAGAAAAATATCAAATCTTGAAGTAGTTGTGAAGCAAGGGGGTTAGAGGTTAACTAATGATTTATTAAGAGCTGCTTGCTAAAACAATATATTTTGCTCAACATTTATCATGCTTGTCGAAAGTAGGATGGGAGGATGTAAGATAAAAAGAAGAAACCGTGACTTGGTTCCTACTCTCTGACCCCTAAACTGGCCAAAACCAGCTTTGAGTTTTGGACTGAGACCAAGGCGTCAGGGAGCATGCGCAAGGAAGTGAGGTGAAAAGTTCAGCCTGAGGAAGACCCATTTACTTCATCCTGAGACCCCTGCCCAGGACCACCAGGAGGCACTGTGCAAGCCTATGGAAATTACTTCTTAGCTCACTATAATATGGAGATAGGTCATGAATATTTACAGGTGTATTGTGAAACTTCATGCATATGTAACTTGTAACCCCATGAATACTAAGCTGCTGGCACTCATGCATCTGGAGGAGCAATCCCCCATGAGCCCAGTGCTGAAATAAACATATTTACTTTACAACTTATGAGTTGTGGAGTCTTTCTGCAAATCAGTTGCACCTGAATTTAGGACTCCATCTAGAGTCAAAGTCCCATGATAGTCACTGTGTCTGGGATTCAATTCACTTGCCTAAATATCCTAATTTGTTGTCTAAGGGTTTCATTTTACCTCCAGGGCAGAGAAAATATAGTGCTTTAAGAGTTTCTTCTTGGTATATAATTTTATGATGTTTTTATTAGCAATGAAGTAAGAAAGTGATTTTTTTCTTTCTTTTTTGTCTTTTTTTTAGTATTTAGAAAATGTGACCTATTCTAGGTCCTTCGTCATATCTGTTGGCCCATAAGAAAGTTTTGGAAATCCAAAAGTAGTGGAAATGTTAGAAGGCTTTTGCAACTGAGCTGACCCTCATAAGTCCAGTGGTGTGTTTAGCAGCCATGTGTTGATATCCCCTGCTCTGGCAGTTTCTGCTGACTCTATTGACTAAAATGCCATTATCTAAGAGATCTTGGACATCTAGCTTATATAGACAGCTAAATGTAGATGTCTTCATCTTGAAATGAACCCCTCACAAAGTAACAAATCAGTCATTGGTAAATGACTGTCTTGGTTTGGAAAGAAAAGTTAGGGTAATGAAGGCAGAAACTCCCCTTGAAATGGAAAATATAAACCTCCCTCCCTCTCCAAATTATTATAATTTTGAAAATAAAGGGCTCTCAGGTAGAGATATGGGAGCAGGAATAACAGTTCTTTACTAGTCAACAATAAAATGTAGTAATACAAACAAAACCGTCAGAGTCAGAATACAACCTGACACCCTGTTAGTCAGAGTGTTTGGCCACAGTCAGGTCAGGTGGTGGCTGCAGTCCTGGAGTGACAGATGGTGGCTCGGTTGGAGCAGCAGTCCAGTAGAAAAAGATGCAGTTTTCTTCTGGAAGTCCAGTGCTGGTAGAAGGGCCTGGTTTTCCTCTGTAGGAAAAAAAGGCTGCTTATGTTGTTCCTAATCCCAGGCTGTATCAGGACAGGAATGCTTGGCTCCTCCCCCTGGGTGGAGCCTCTCACAATGGGATGATAACATGTTATCAGTCACACAGCCAGGCTCAATGGCCCATTAAGGGAAGATAAATCTCTCTGGGTGAAGATGGGTGTGGAAGAGATAAGGAAACTGCCCCCTCCCTGTTTAATGGATGGTGATGGAATAGTTACACCCTACATTCCCACAACAATGACAAGTTTGTCATCAAATGTCATGTATGATTTCTAAAAAAACCTGGAATAATACTTCATAATTCATTAAGTAAAATCACTTTTCTTTTTTGGAAATAGAGTGTCTCTCAACCTGGCAGATGTGGAAATGGAAAAACATTGGAAAGGAGTACTTCACAATTTTCATAATTTTCATTGTATATCTCAGTGCCCAAATCCAGAAAACAGAGGGAATTGAATTGCTACAGCCATGTTTAATAATGAGCATTATGTTGTTACATCTACTTTTTAAAGATAAAACACTGAAGAAGACATTGGACATGACCTGTGGAGAAAGGACAAAGAAACAGAAAAACTACTACCACTAACTGAGGAGATGGGAAAGAGGAAGGAGAGAGGGAAAAGAACTATAGCAGACATTTCCCAGGACCCTCTGGAAAGACCATACAGAAAGAGCCCCTGGCTGGTGGTAATTCATACATCCATGTCTTGTTGGTGTGCATTAATTACAAGAATAAACAGCAAAGATACAAGTGGATGAAGACTGAGACGTGGATACAAAGCCACTGGCCTGGCACTGTGGAGATCTCATGGGAATCATTAACTGCCAATTACCATTATGTGATTAAAAACTAATCAGCAAGAACACAAGGGCCCAGTGAAGATAAACATAACAATTGCCAAAGTGAAGAACTCTGAGTGAGCTCCTTGGAACTCAGGAGGATGGTGGGAATGTTGTTCCTTGTGGGAAGCGCAACAAGAACCAAGGACCTCAGAACACCTTTACCTGCCCCTCTCAGAACACCTTGGGAGTGACAGAGTTACTGCCAGCACAGGTAGAGGTCTCATTATGGGATACCTGGAGAAGCAGTACTTGAAGATTGCATAAAGCTTATTATGGGGTATTTTAAAGGAATTGTGGCAATGTCTGCTGTATTATAGGATGCTTGGGGAAGGAATGGTAATGGGAAAGGGAGCTGTCAAGGTGGATTATGAGGGAACAAGCAGGAAAGAATAGAGAGAAAAGGCAATAAAACAAGCTGATCAGGTATAATTGTCTTAATTGTCTGTTGTTGTTACACTTGTCAAACTGCCTTTCATAAGTTTGCAGTTTGCACTGTGTTCTCATGAAATCCTCTTTCTAGTTCTGCATGGGTGTGCTCTCTATTCTGAATATGTGTGGAAACTGGTGAAATTCAAACCGAATTAGACAGCAAGTAGGGTAAAAAGTACCAGTTATAGCCTAAAAGAGAGCAGCTACTGGAGCACAACTGCAAATCCCTGGGGCTTGTATGTCTATGTCCCAGCAGGTGGGGGGACCAGGACAGCTGGGAAGCAGCTACTGGGTAGGCTGAATACCTAAGGCTCACTGTTAGAGTGATTAATGTTCGTATGTGTACAGGGTTTTTTCCCATCACTGGATTTCCATTCCAATAGCCAGAAATCAAGAACATGATCAGGCCATCCACATTGCTGCTGTTTGTGTGAGTGCTGAGCACATTTCTGTGGGTGCTGGCAATGCCCTGCTGCTTATGCTGATCTGGGTGGCAGCTGTGCACATGTGTGTCTGTGTGCCATGCATGTGTGTGTCAGTGATTACACACTCTACCCTGGGACACAGCCACAGCAACCTCACACCCATCAGGCTTTCAACTGCCTCAAGCAAGAAATATGTATTTTGCTGTGGAGGAAGGTGGGACAATCCTTCAGCTGACAGAGTATGAAGCTGTCAGCTGAGATCAACAGAACTGTGATAATTTACTCACTAAAATGTATTTTTCTATCACAGTTTTTCACACTTTAAAGGAGAAAGCTGTCAGTTTATTTTTTTTTTTGAAAGCAGAGATGTTTAGCCTAGCTTTTAATATTTGTCCTATACTGCTTTCTAAAAAAAAAGTTTGAAGCAACACTGGAAGTATTTCAATTAACTTGAGTTTGGAATATCCAGAAATAATGCAGTGTTTTTTTGCATGGCAGCTGACAAATGTGTCCTTGTTCTTGATATGAATATATCAAAACAATAGTAGTGATCTCAGCTTCACATGTTGTTAGTGAGAAATAAGAGGGCAAAAGGGGGCACTGATGTGATTCACACTCATTTTTTAATTTAAGGATATCGCATTTTTGGAAGGAAAAATACACTATGCATATCAATCATGAGGGAAAAAAGCTATCTTTGCTGACACTGCTGCTCTAGCTCACAATTTCTCAGTGTGTCTGAGGAGATGGTGCTCTGCAGGAAACACTGTGAAGTCAAGCATTTTTGGAAACCCACAAAAAATGCATGTCTGTAGTGTAAGTATCAGAAGGAAATATTTCTCCTCAAAGGAATTATTTATTGTTCAGTTCCAGGTGGTTTTCACAGGTAATATGTCCAGATTCAGACAAGTTGAAAAGTACATGGGTAATTTATGACACCGAACGTGTTGTAGCTAGGAAGGTTGAAGCCATATCAATTGGGAAAATAAAGAAACCATCTTGAAGAAAATAACATTCACTCTTTTGTGTTAAACGAAAAGAAAAAAAAGTCTTAAAGGCTCTAGGTCATGTCACCAAATCCACTGTTATTTCAAATAACCATATAATGGAGATCTCACAAATTGACCTTTCTTACCCTAAAAAAAATTAAATATTCTCTTTCTCCTGTAGTATGTAGTGGAACTTAGTTCAAAAAATTCATTGGATCATAATAATAAAAAAAAAAAAATTAGAACACTTCTAATTTTTTGCCAAAAATTTACCTTTGACACGTTTACGCTTGTGCAAGCATTGCCCACTAATATCCATGGTCATTTTCGCATTTTTGATTGTTTTTCATGCTTCTTCAACTATTACAGCCCCTTTCAGCTGTTAGGGTTTTTTTGTCTGTTTGGGTTTTTTTTTTTTCATTTTTACTTAAGAAAACAAGAGCTGTTTGGGCTTTGGGTCTGCACAAGTCTGCACATGTACTGGCAGTGATTGTAGAAGTTCTTCCCCAGCTCCATAGAAAGTAGAACTCGTTCTTCTCTCAAATATTTTTAAGCTAGTTGGTATGCAATTGNACACGTTTACGCTTGTGCAAGCATTGCCCACTAATATCCATGGTCATTTTCGCATTTTTGATTGTTTTTCATGCTTCTTCAACTATTACAGCCCCTTTCAGCTGTTAGGGTTTTTTTGTCTGTTTGGGTTTTTTTTTTTTCATTTTTACTTAAGAAAACAAGAGCTGTTTGGGCCTTGGGTCTGCACAAGTCTACACATGTACTAGCAGTGATTTTAAAAGCTCTTCCCCAGCACCATAGAAAGTATAACTCGTTCTCCTCTCAAATATTTTTAAGCTAGTTGGTATGCAATTGTTCTGATCTCAGTTTTTTAGTCCTTTATTGCACCTTTCTAAACCAAGAGCAAGAGGCAACACAGTTCTACTGACTTGCGGAGCCAGTAACTGTTTTATCAAAATAAATGCAGAGAGAGAAACTTTCTTGCTTTCGATATGTATCCAGTATTTCAAGGTGTCCACTGGTAGAGAGGTGGTTTGGATGGGACTCTGACAAAAGGCCATTTCAGGCCTGATAAGGCTGAATTCCTGATAAATGGAGACAAATTTCTTGAAAATGCCACAGCTACAGTCCTGGCAACAAGAAGAGTTTCTGCAGATGCCACTTCCTGTGCTCATTTAAATGGAATTGATGTTCTGCAAGCCTCACTTTGCCCCTGATCTGGAAGCTAAATGCACTGTCAGACAAGATAGGAACCTGACAACAGCAGTGACAGATTTATTCCATTTATTAGGTCTGTTGTCACTCTTTGCACCTGTCCCATTCTCAATTTATACTCAGGATACAAAATAACTAAGGTGGAAGAGAGTAATTTGTTTTCAGTATGGATTATGGAGCTGAAATTTTTCACAGTCATTCTGTTTGAGATGGATTTGTTTATCCACTGCACTGATGGTTATACCCTTCTTTCTTTATTAAGACCAAGAAGCTGCAGGTATGGAGCTTAAGTCTTGTTTCCCCTTGACAGCTTTACCTTTCCATGGGGACTGAGGCGATGCCATTATCTCCAGCCCTTAATGGTGCTGTCTGTTTGCCTCCCTTTGGGAATTACAGTTTCCAAAGTGACTTTGGAATCAAGCAGTCAGGCACACAGCCAGTTGACAGCCATCAAACACACAATCCTGTGTGTGCTCAGATAGGCCAGGGGATAAAATCTACCTTCTTGGATGGTAGTGTGAATTAGTCCTGCCGTGTGATCCTACTGATGGATTTATAAAACTAGTTTATAGCAGGTTGTATTTTTGGTCCTTTGGAAAGCAGCTCGGAAATCCCACCAACCTGCTGTTAGGACCCGAAATGACAAGGGATCACTCATTTTCTGTGAATGTCACTATGCAACTGTGCTGCACTGTAGCATTTGCCAGTGTAATCTGCACATTGTGGCACGGATATAAATTCAGTCAGGGTGCTGCTCCCTCCAAGGGGGTGCCTGTGTGGGCACTTGAAAATTCAAAGCTGAAGAGAAGTGTGGCCAAGTGCTGCCACTGCTGCCTTGCACTTAAGGGAAAACATTTGGCATTAAGTTCTCTTACAGGTAATGGTAGGCTGACATTTGAGGTACAAACTCCCTTTTTCAGCCCTGCTTGAGCAAAGGGCAGGGAAAGCTCTGGAAAGTGATAAACGGAGAATTCGAGTATTATGAAATTATGTAAAACATAATTGCCTGAATACTAGGCACAGTTATTACACAGGGACCCACACTTTATATACCTATTTAGAGAAGTCAATATCAGCTGCAGTGAAATTGGGTTGCAGCTGTCATGGCAACTTTCACGCAGAGTTCTGCATTGTTTCATTATAACTGTTATAGGGGATTTTCTTCTGTTTCTTATTTTTTCCCTTAGATGTCGCATTTCCATCCTTTATCCTTTTGTATAAAACAGTGTGGGAATATATTACAAACTAATGGTTGTCATCAGTATTAACAGTGAATCCTTATTTAATTTTTTCTTTTTTAAAAAATATTTATCATTATTAGACAGCATGTATGTTGTGATTGAGCACAGGCCATGTGGCACTGTTTGTTCTGAACAGATAAATATTTGAGTCTTTTTAGAAATATTAAAAATCTGAAATCAGCATTTAATTTTTTTCTTTAAGATCTTCTTAATATGTGCATTTTCACTGTTTCTGCCAGAAAAAGTTTTCAGACTAATCAACAATAACAAGAGATAATAAGCAATTAAAAATGCTTTAAAAATATTAATTTCTGCATGAATTTACCATGTCATCCACCTTACCCAATTATAAAATATTTCAGATTATAAAATTCAAAGAGAAAAAAAATCTCTATGCAAAATTAATCATAACTTCTCTTTCTGTAGATGGCTAGGGAAACACATATTAACATCACTCCCTTGGAAAAATCCTAGAAATTAAATTTAAATTTGATAGAGAATGATTTCCATGTCATAGATTCTTTTTAAATAAACATATCCTACAGCAACAGTATTTAAAATACTAGATGGATTGAAAATCCTCCCCTCACACCCTGACCTTGCATTTGTGCACTCACACACATGAATTTTTTTAAAAGGGTCATTTAACAAAACTGAACAAAATTTCCCCTATGTCCCAACCCCCACCACACACACAGATCCTGGTTTTAATTTAGTTTTATAAAACCAGTCCAGCACTGTCTTCACTCCTCTCTGAGTCTGGGAACTTCTCATGCCTCCCATCCCACTCATCCCCAGGCCAGATTCTCTCACACACTGTCAGTTTTATCTATTTTGTTTTTCATATGTGGCAGTGTGCTGTGTGGACAAATTAGCAGAAACATTGATTTTAGACTCCCCTTGATATCATAGAGGGGGTTGCAGCTGAAAGGGTTTTTTTTCCATAAGATTCCCAAGGCTCAGAAAAATCCATATTTATCTGGCTGTCAGACATGCTCCAGATCTACTGCCCCCAGACATCAATACCTCAAACACCGTTGCTAAAGAAAAGCCTCCCCTTTGTACTGTGAAATTCAGTTTCTTTTGGGTAGGAGGGTGTGGCTCTGAGTGCCTTCCAGAAAACAGTTACCCTCATTTTTGCTAATTTTAGGTGCTTGGCAGCATCTTCACAGCCTGGTAATAGCACACTGAACCAATATGAAGGAAAGTATAAAATGAGCTGGTCTTTTGTTAAGGGACTGAACTTTGTCTGATTTCCCTTTTTTTTTTTCTTCTTGTAAATTAGGAATAATTTTTAAATAATGAAATAATTATTTAAGCAATAAAAAAAGCTAGATTCCTTGTAGTGCCTCTCTTCAGATGGACAGCAGAAATACGGACCCATGCCATTAAAGTGAAATTCTCTGCACTTTTATTTCTTCTTTAATTTCTTTGTCTCCTTTTGCCCAGGCCAGACATTGCAGATGAAGTTGGATGGTGAAGAAGGTACAGATACTCTGGTCCTTCACTTTCTCAGCTTTCTTCACCTTGGACCTAGGGGTGACCTAGATCAGCTCACCCCAAAGGATTTCGAATGGTACTTTCTCATTCAGACATCTCCTGAAAGGAGGCTGTGGTGAGGTGAGGTAAGTCTCTTTCCCCGGACAACTGGGAATAGGACAAGGGGAAATGGCCTCAAGTTTCACCAGGGGAGGTTCAGACTGGATATGAGGAAAAATTTCCTCTCTGAAAGAGTGGCTAAGCAGTGGGAAAGGCAGCCCAGGGAAGTGGTGGAGTCCCCATTGCTGGAAATTCTCGAAAAAACCAAGTGGAGGTGGCAGTTTGCCATATGTTTCACTGGACACGATGGTATTTGGTCAAGGATTGGACCTGATCATCCTGCAGGTCTTTTCCAGCCCTAATGTTTCTATGATTCTGTGATTCCATGAATGATGCTATTACTGAAAAATCACACTAAATATTTTGGCATTTTGACCCAATACCAGAGTTTCAGGGATATTAGCAGTAGCTCAGATGAGAGAATTCTGAGCTGTCTGTTGGCATAGGCAAAATGTGGTAAATACAAGGCAGATTTTGAAATTAAGTGCTTTGCATGTGCTGTAATAATTCTCAGCTCCTCTGGGAGGAGCTTGTGTGCAAGCTACAGACCAGATTTTCAGTAGGAAAACATCTCTACATTTTCTGTGTTTAGGACAACATTCAACCTCACATAATTCTTAATAGCTTAAATGGATCCTTTTGGCAAAGCAAAACGAGCATCCAGTTCGTACAACTTTTAAGCAGCATGTATTAGACTCCTAAATTCCAAGATTTAGCCAGGAAAGCACAACTCCTGTTGAACTGAAAGAGCAGACAAGAGGTATGGTTGCACAGCTGACAGCCACTGACTTAAAATTCTTCTGTAGAAATCAGAATTTCGCAGTGGAAGTATATATCTATTATGTTCCCCAAAAAGGTAGAGTGTAATTAATTCTGGTTTTAATATGCCCAAAATATATTTAAAAATAAGGGAAAAAGTGCACATAATTTAAGTGATTTATATGAGCCTTTTAATTTTTGTGTGTGAGGAGCAATCTCAAACATAGAGCCACCAAAGGTTTTTATTCATTCAACCACATTAAAAAAACCCAAAACATTAACATATTTTGTATAGAAAAATAGCCTCATCTTTCAATCAAAATGATTGCTAAAAATAATTTTTCTTCTGTGACAGAAGAAACACTTGAAAAACTGTTCTCCCAGTCTGGCAGTATGTGGTGTCCAAGAGAGCTGACTCACAAAGCAAAAGCTTTTAACTGAAAGTTTGAAGAAAAACAGTTTTATTTAATTCAGCACTTTTCCATGGAAACTTCAGTGTCCTCTGACCCTGTTGTCAGCAAACAGATTTGCTGAAACTTTCTAGAGAAATTCAGCCTGAGGCAGACACCTGGTGTTCCAATTGCAAGTGTCCAGTTACAGTTTGGACAGGTAACATGACTGAAGGTAGAATTTTAAAGTAGAAAACATAAGGCAAATTGTTACACTGTGCCACTGGCACTAACTGTAACCTGCACATAGTTAAATGTCAGGAACTCAAAATGTGCAACAGGCCTTTATGGGTGCATGGTTAGAAAGACCTCTGCCTTCAAATGGCTGAGCTCAGCACCAAGTTTTAATCATCAAATCAAATAGAACAGGCCAAAGAGCTGGATCACTGCTGTCTGACTGTCATTCACTAGCAAATCTGAACAATTTTTGGTGTTTTGCTGAGGCATCAGTAGTTTCAGAAAGTCAACATTTTGAAAATCCAGCAAGATGCTGGCTTGCACATTAAACACATTACACTTCTCCCTACTAATACTTTTTTCCATGTAAGGAATTTCACTGTCAGATGCTGAACTGCCTTGAAGAATTATGAGTGAAGACAAAGAGCTGTGAAATGTGAAGCTGTTGTCAACACTGCAGAAGTTTGAGAAACTGTTTGTTGGGAAGTGCATGCCAAAATAAAAGTTATGCAATGGGAAGGATAGAGAATACGCCATCTCATATGCAGTAAAATGTTAACTGATGCCAGTTCTTTGCTGTTCAAGAGAGGTGCTCAAATTATGAAAATTTTCCTTTTTCTTGTTTTTTTTTTCCTAATTTGATTATATATCTTTTGTAAACTATGAGTTTAGTGCTTAAAACTTATGAGGGAAAGCAGTAACCAAAAACTGAGTTGATATGCAACATGTGCGATTTAAATTAGGATTTTTTGGGATTTAAATCTTTGAACATTTTAAAATATTTTTATTTGAGTCAAGAAAAATATTCTCCACATCACATTAAAATAATAAAAAAATAGTGCCACAAAGACCTCGAGCAGTCACTGAGATCAATGGAAGATACTGAATCCAACTTTTACTGAAAAATAGGCCCAGGTTTATTTAGGCAGTCAAGTTGAGATTCATCATACACCATGTTTTCAGTACCTAATCCTTAACATGTACCTGATAACAATATGGATCTTTAAGAGGGCCCAATATAAACTGAAAAGCTTGAATGAAACTTACAGTGGGAGGGTAAGGCTTTGACTGATTAGAATGAAAGTCAAGAAAATACCCTGAATCCAAACTAAATCCCCATGTAAACATGGATAATTTCAAGAATGATACCCTTGAAAATATGTCTTCTCTTCTAAGGGTAATTGCGACAAAGTTTTTTTCCTTATTTTTCTTTAATTTTTTTCCATTCTTCTAAAATTTGCTCATGGACTAAATACATTTTTATTTCTGAAGTATACTGGAGTTTGCTGTAAGGGCTAGAATCCAAAATCTATATTCCAGATAGGTGTTTGATGTAGGTTTGGATGTACTTTGTCTAATCACTCCGTAGGAGTTTGAGTTTGTTGAACTCTCCTGGCACAGATATTGCTTTTTGCAAAGAACAGAAAGTCTTCACTGCTTTTCAGGAGAATGAGAATGTTTTTCTCACTTCATAATGAGAACTGCTCCAGATGCCCAAACATACCTAAGTCACTAATTGAGTGCCTTTGGATAACTCATTCAAAAAAGAATTGTTGTGACTCAAGAATCTCATTCAAAACCTGTGGAAATAATTAGAAAATATTCTTCTGACTCAGCTTGAATCCTGATCCAACATCAGCATAAGTTAATGGGACAACTCCTCCAAGAGAGTGTTACAGGATCAGACCTTGTGGGAGTATTTATTCTTTATTATATATGCAGTGTAAATAGATCAGGTTTTGATGTCTCACAAGAAGGATGAAGGCATTAAAAGGATTATTTTTAGGTCTCACCAAAAATGTAGAAGCAACCATATTTCTATACCACAGAAAATTCAAAATTTAATTTCATCCTGTCCAAACACTACATAATTCATATTAGGAAACATTTGTTTTCAACAAATCGACAAACCATTTTTGTGAAATATTTGTTATGTATTTATACTTTTTTTAAAATCACAGCTTCATTAGCTTTGTCTTTATTTTAATTCTTCTGTGCTTGCTGTTATCCTGTTGCTCTAGCTTCACAGGTAATTCTCAGTTGGAGTACAACTCTAGAGTCAGGAATTATTGCTGGCTTTGTACTATTTAGGGCAAGGGGACATCCCTGGCTACAGATCTAAAGTATTAAAGTGGTCTCTAGCCCGGTACTGGTCTGAGAGAGCAGGAACTGAAATTTAACACAGATGAGCACTGGTTCCCAGGAAGAGGTCTGTAAGCATCCCGTGTGATCTGTAGGCTGAGAGTGTAAAAGAAAAGGCAGAGGCCAGCTGATGGCAGATCTCACAGTGCTGTCAGTGAAACCTCAGCAGACCTGCTCCTAGGTGAGGGATGGAGGACTTGCACAGGAAATCATGGAGAAGCAGTTTGGTTTGGTGGCAGACAAGAGAAAGAGGGGAGAAACTCTCTGCCAAACACAGATCTACACCATATTTTGCTGCAGAGGATGTGCTGTGCAAGCAGTTGTTACAAGCATAAAAGCATCCAAATTTGTCAGTAAAGGAGAAAATTTTCATTAGCAGGCATGCACTGAGCATGTTTTGCATCTGGAACCTATCAGGCTTCACAAGAAAGCTATGTGTCATATTTGACCTTCAAGCAGTGACTGATCTTCATCGCTGATATCTCAGGGGACAGCCTTGTGAAAGATGACAGCATAAAAGTCAGTAGTCCAGCTTTTCTTTAAAATGCATTTTAGTGGTAAATAGTTCCACCAGACAAGTCAAATTAGTCTCAATTAAACTGTTGGAAACCTGGAAAACCAGATACCTTGCTGATAAACATCATCTACATTATTCTAATTTATCTAGGAGTAATGGGAAAATGATTGCCCCTAGAAGAGACTACACAATGCCATGATCCAGAGAATAATGAAACACAAAAGCATAAGGGTTCTTTGTAGATTATTCTACATTTATCTTACAAATGCATCACTATATTCTGAAGTTAAGTCTGTGTCTTCCTGTCTAACAGAAAATACATATTTTGCTGTGAAAAATGGAGAACTTCATCCAGAATGTCTTCATTGGAAAGGAAATGTGAGGATTCATGACTACAAATAGTAATAACTTAAAGTGACAGAACACAAAAATCCATAGTGTTGAAAACTTACTCTGTACTCTCTGCAAATGATGAATGCTTTGCTCCATAGTGACACTTGGCAAAAGTCAGTGGAAATGTTTCAGGACTTGAAATGGAGTAAATCTTTACCCACAGAAGTATGGGAGCTCTTATAGCAAATCCTGTCTCACCTCTTTCTTTGAATCACAGCAGAATGGATCCAAAATCTAAATCTCCCAACTCTGAGTGTGCTTCCAGAAGGGAGTCCCAAGCACATGTGAAAGTGCCATATATAAAGTCCTTTTCAGCCACACAGGAATAATTGCAGATGGATTAACTTATTTTATTAAAGATACACTGATGATTTGCATATTAAACCATTCTTGGATCTTCCTTCTTAAGTATGTGTGGACAGAACAGTTCTAAATTATTAAAAAATTAATTAATTTAATAATTTTAACACTAAAGTCCTGGCTTCACACTTATTTTCACTCTTTTCTTTTCTTTTCTTTTCTTTTCTTTTCTTTTCTTTTCTTTTCTTTTCTTTTCATTTATTTAGCAATCCCTGGTTGTTTGAATACACAATATTTAATTTATCAAATTTTGCAGTAGCACAAACAAATTCAAGAGTGAGTCTTGAAAGCTACAGGGATAGAAAGTCAAACTGTAGGACAGAGGTTGCCAGATTGTGAAAAGTTTAGATCATGTGTTTCAAGACAGAAAGCCAATGTCCCTTCTATACAGCAAAAGAAAATAATGTTTACATTTTGGATTTTTAAACTTATTTCCCCATTAAGATTCTTAATAATGAATGAACTTTCAGGTTATTAAATATTAATTAATTAAACAAAGATATCTAGAGTCTGAAAGCTTCACTTTTGATCTTTTTCTCCAGACACAGCTTTCCTGTTTTTCTAAACCTGATCCCATAATAAGAAAGAGCATCTGCTTTTTCTTTTTATACCTTCTTATGTGTGCTAAAGCAAAAAAAAAAAAAAAAAAAATCCAAGTTTTACATGCTTTGATTACACATTGAGCATATAATGTTTTTGTGAACAAGAAAAACACAGTCTTATAGCAGTGCTTAGAATATGGCAGGTGCATTGTTTTGATTTGATAAAACACAGTTGCTTGTTTCTGGCATTTAACATTGAACTCTGGGCAGAATATGATGTTTTAATTATTGACCTTCATATTAAAATTATTAATGCTGAATATCAATAACTCACCTGAATACACAGTGATTTTTCTGTTCTATTTCTTCTCTAGTTCTTCTTGGATGCTTGAGTGCAATTAGACAGGATGTGACCACCTTATAGGAAACAATCTGTCCTTCAGAGTGATCATGGTCATTGGTCGAAGGAATGTCAGATAAGTGGATATTTATGCAAAAAAATTTATTCAATAAAGATGAAAATGTTTGGGAAATTCAGCTAAAATATAAGAGTTTGGATGGCGTGCTCACAGGGATTTGGGATCATGCTGATAAAGGATTAAGCATCACTATGGTGCCACTGTAGGTTCTTGGCTTACTGTGTAGCATTTTTGCTATTCACTTGAGCATTTGTATACATGAGCAGAAAGAGTTCTGCGTTGGTACAGCCAATATTCTGAGGAAGAAAAACCTGAGCCACCCCACAGGACATGCTGTATAAAACCAACAATTCCGTGTGTGCATCGCTTTTTGTAGTTATACAAGAGGTGTGTGTTAGACTTTTCAAACAAATCAGTGACCTCTACAAACTTACGTAATAGTCTTATACTTTTAAGATTTTTGCCTAGGTTCTAAAAGTTTGATGTGTAAAATTTTCAGCTTAAATCTCTTCCATCCCAAGAAACTCAACTAACAGCAGGTAAGAGCCAAAGCCTAAAGGTTATTTCTTGAAGTGGGACAGCTCTGCCGAGAATCTCATCAAGTACAAACAAAAGAAGTCAAAACAGAGGGGCTTAATTCAGAATTCACTTTCTGAGGAGAGATGTGAACACGAAGATGCTATTCATAAACTCTGTGTTAAAGCATCACCAGACAAAGTGTGTAAAGTGTAGAAATGGTTGTACTGAGCATTGGATTCCTTCCCCTGGGACATGTCCTGACCACTTGGATTTAAAAGCTTCTATTACACCCAAGCTGCATATTAGGATAGTAAGTGCCTGTCTGGATCTCATCCCTAACCTGAGGATGTAATGTTATTAGCTCCAGCCTTGAGTTCTGGGCCAGATCCCTCTCCTCTCCCGTTCCAAACACACAAATGACACATGTGTGCTCGGAGTTTTGGCAGCAATATCAGCCTGAGTCTGAGCCAGGAGCACAAACCGTGCTTGAGACACCTCCACATGCCACTGGTTACCTCGCTGGTGGCCAGCTGGGCTAGGGCCACGAAGCTCTTGAGGTGGCTGTGGGAAGCAAGGATCCCACCTTGAGAGGGGTTCAGCTTTGGTGTCAACTCTGAAGTATAATCTCAGTCCCATTGTAATAAACAACAAACTTCCATTGAGTCAAAAAGATTAAAATTACCCACGCAACAGCATGGAGTAACAGACAAGAATCCATCAATTTGGGCTTTGAATTGTTGCTGTATCATTTGTAATGCAGTGGCTCAAGGCCGATGGGCATAAATTAGACTTTTGTTTGAGTGGTACATTCTGAAAGATGTCTTAAAAACACAGGATAAATTCTTCCTCTTCCCAATGCATCACAAACACTTATCTCTGTTTTTATGCAGTTTATCAATGTCAAAAATCTGTTGAATGTGCAGAGCAAGAAATGGAATGAAAACTATAAAAGGTGAAGGCATGTGAAAAGTTGCTTTACCTTTTTGTGAACTCTGTTTCAACAGCTTCATTTATATGTTTGTCCTTGGGCCTAATTCAATGCAGGGAAGTGAAGTAATATTGCTAGATGGCTGTAAACCTCAGGGAAATCCTCTGTTAAGGGAATGATGGCTCTGAAGGGAATATCAGGCTTTATTGTTACTCTATTTCTTTGAGCACTGTGTTCTTGAAGCCCCAAGCAGCATCAGCATGCAGGATTTTATTCACTAAATCAGGAGTGGCTAGATAACTTGTTGATTCTTTACAGACATGCACTATAATAGTCTGCTGAATTTCCACTTAAGGAGAATTATTTTTCTGCTTCACAATTAGTCCAGTGGAAAAGGAGAAACATTTTCAAAGACTCAAACCTTGAAGGAGAAGACACAGAATCAAGGCTTCTACAATCCATATTGACAGTGCTGCCCTAGCCTGTAAGACAAACAATTTTAAGAGCCTCTCTAGACCAATTCAGAGGACAGAAAGGCAAATTTTTATTTCCAAAATTGTAATTTAGACAAAAAAACCATATGTTATATTTTCATTTTCTGCATCCCAGGCTAATGCTTCACACTTTGAAACACAGGGACTTCAGATGTCTTCATAACAGTCTTTTGAAAAACAGATTTCACCTTTATTATTGTTATTTCAGGTTCTTCATTTTTTTAACAGGTACTCTTGCATGTCAAATATTTTTCACATATAAATAAAAAAATTGATGATAACTTTGTACAGCACTTTTATGCATTTCATTTCATCCAGACATTTCTTTAACATGGACAGCTTTATAGTACAATACATAATGCATATATGTAATGTTTAATAACAGATTTAAACCAAAATCCAGATTTTTGTGTTAGTTTCAAGTACCAGAGTTGTCCACTATTTCAATTCACTTTGGTACAATTTGAAATTCAATTAGGTATTGATCAGAATAGAAATACATTAGGAGGCCTTAAAGACAGCTAGACAAGGACTTTTTACAAGGCCACAAACTGACAGGACAAGGAGGAATGGCTTTAAACTGACAGAGGGCAGGTTTAGATTAGATGTTAGGAAGAAATGCTTTATTGTGAGGATGATGAGGCCCTGGCACAGGTTGCCCAGAGAAGTTGTGGATTGCCCATACCTGGAGATGTTCAAGGACAGGCTGGATGGGCCTTGGAGCAACCTGGTCTGGTGGAAGGATCACAGAACAACATCTCCAGCCTTGCCCCAGCCCTGCTCTGCCCAGCCATGAGCCTTTCCCCATTCCCAGGGAAACCTGAGCATACAGCTGTCCTGGCTCCCCTGGGCTGCCCTGCTCCTGCTGTCCCCAAAAGGCCCTGCCACTCCCCAGCCCAGGGACTGCCAGTGCCCTGGCACCGTGTGCCCATGGAGAGGTGTAGTGTTGATGTAGAAATAGAAATGTGACACCTAGAATTAAACATTTCTGCTCTACAGGTGTCAGAGCACAGGCAGCTATTAATGATTCTGGCAAAAACTATAGTTATTAAGTTTATTTTGAATATAAAAGAGACCAGACCACTGCTTAAATTCTTGCCTTCCCTTGGTCTCTCTCCTTTCAGAAAAGCATTTTTCTCAAAGATCCTTTCTTTAGTGCAAAAGAAGTTGATGGCTCAGTATAACCATTCTTTTATTTGTTGCTGAGGATTTGATTTATATTTTGGCTTATATTTCTATTTTTTATGGGAATTTTCTCCAGCTGCCTTCTAATGTTTGACTTATAAAGGCAGTTTTGCTACATTTTTGTCCCAGCTTGCCCTACACGGCCCATATCTCAGGAGCAACACAAGCAATAACCACCTGCTCTGTCTGTTCTGAATGGTCATATGCAAGTTTGAAAGGCATTCAGCAACTTGATGAAGCTAAACTTTTTGATTAGAAAATTTCGGGATGAGCATCATTGTTAAAATTATCAGCTTCCACTGGGGATGGAGCCACAGGCTGGCTTTAAGGTTTCCTGCAATAAAAAGAGCAATGAACTCATTGTCCTGGCTGCCAAATGCCAGTGTGAGGCCCTTGACAGCATGGATGATATCAAACCTCCAAATAAAAGCAATTCTCCTAGCAGACTGTGGCTTCCGGCGATGTACATAGCTTGATACAGTCATTAGTTTTTATGCAGTTTTAGAGCAAACATTTTACTAGGAACCCAATTTTCTTCTGACAGAAGAGACTATTAGGGACCCCAAGCATGACAAGTCTCAAGAGTCCTTCCAGCTGAAACAGGCCACTAGCAGAAGGTGATTTGCCTTCAAAGCCATATCCAGATACTTTGCTTGATTTGAGCATTAACAAAAAAAAATGGAAAAAGAGAAGCATCTCACCTTATCTCTATATTTAATACTCATTTTAAAAGTTTGCAGCAGGGGCTTCTATAAAGGCTGTATTCAGAGGATGCTTTGATTTTTGAATAGGTAACAGCCTTGAGTTTTGCATTATGCAAGGACAGCTGGCAAAGCATGTGGGCTGTGAAATAAGCGGGAGGCTTGATAAAATCCATCCTGAAAGAGAAAACAAGGTTAGGAGCAATGAGCTGTGACTGACTAGAGCTGTGGGAGCTCGAAAACCTTCCCCCCAAAATGCAAATGCTTAAGGTTACTTATCTGGATGGTCTGTTGAAGACATTGTGCTCTGCAACTGCACGGAAAGAGGGAAGATGAAGCTCAGCCCAGTCCTTTGCTGTTCTGCAGTGGCCAGAAACCCAAAAAAAGCACTTAGCTTGCAAAACCAAAGAAATTTCCAGTGGAGGGGTACACACTGTACTGAAATACAAAATAAGCTGTATTTGGTTCTTCTAATTTCAGAGTATTCTTCATGCAGATTTTTTTAAAATTAATTTATACAAAGTTATATATATTCTCAGATAAAAAAGTGTTACAGTTCACTCATGAGCTCACGTTCTGGCCCTTAGGGATATTGGGCTCCAACAATGGTGGCTCAGAAGAGGCATTTTAGCACTGCATAATATACAGGAGTTTCTGTTAACTGCAGAAGCCAAAATTTGGTCAGGTAAGAATTTTTCCAAAGGAGTCTCTTCTTTCAGTAGCCATCGAATTGCAAAAGTGACCCAAACATCAAACATTTTTGTCTAGATAATTTCAAGAGAACTTTTCTGCTCTTACTATTTATATTACTCCATTTATTGTGAAATTTTATTCCTGAGCTTTATGAGGTCTCTGAAACCTATTAACAATTTCTCATTTAGTTTAATGAGGGCGAATAAGGAAAAGAGGATTTTTTCTTACCCATTATCTTCATGAAATATGTCCTAGAGATATAACGTACAAAAAAACCAACTCCCCAAACCCAAACACCATCCAAAAGATGGATTTAATGCAAATGTAGTAAAAATTCTCTAATCTTAACATTTTAAAATATTTTGTCAGTAACGTGGCAGATAATAAAAGATAAAGAGACTTTTTTCTCTTTATTATGGAGGTTGTATTTCTCACCTCAGCTTACCCTAGCACTTCCGGTATTAGCTAAATATAACATTGTTGTCCTGATTAAATAATTAGATTGCAATCAGACAAGATAACTTCACCAAAAAAAAAAAATTAGGTGGAATGGATAAAGATGTAACATGAAGTAAAAATCAACCCTGATAGATTGACGAAATGCCAGAATAAAATAACACACAAAATTAACTTAATTAACCTTCAAGGGAATAATAAAAGCAGGGTGATTTCATGTGTTAAATAGTGCGTGACATTATTAAGTTTTGACGTTGTTTGGCAAGTGATCCTTTACATGAACAATTTTATGGAAGCCAAGATCTTCCTTGTATACTGGGGATTATTCAGTCATTTGTAGTAAAGTTTATTTTCCGAGTCATTCTAATGGTTTCAAAGTTACTTCTCAAGTTATGCTGCAAATAAATTATCTTTCAATAAGAAGTACGTAATCAATCATTGTTCATAGCAAGATTTAATTCATGGGAGAAAAAAAATCCTGAAATTGTCTTTGGCTTGCTTGGGGCATTTCTGGAGAATGCTAAATATATTTCTTTGCAGAGATGCTGTGAAAATAGTCAAGATGAATAGACACAGTATGGTCACAAATCAAGGAGCCACAATACAGATGCCAAAGGTCTGTGTGAGCAGATGTTAAATGGTGGACAGGGCCCAGACTGGGCCAAAAGCTGGCAGCCTGAAAAGTCATATATGGGAAGGCATATATAGCTTTGGGCTTCTACCTCAGCTAAACACTGAGCTAGGTCTGACACAGGAGGTGCATCTTCCCGCACTGAGCTGTGATATTATCAGTGAGGTAACCAATTGCATTTCCTCTCACAAAGGAATATCTTCTGGCTTTTGCTGAGTTTCTATCAGAACATTTAATCTCTGCTCTGCAAAAGGAAAAGCTTTATATCATAAACCTCTGAAAAGATATAAACTTTTAAAAAGTTGTTTCAAAAATGATTGTATTTTACATGAATGCTTTAGGGAAACCATCTGGAAAGATATATTTTTATTAAGCTGAGATTGATTAATCCCTACCAGAGAAGAATGGAAGTGGTAGATAGTGACAGTATTAAAAAATAAACTGAACCAACTCACCAAAGAAATATGTCATGGTTGAAAGACAAAGGCAATTTCTAAGTATTTTCTCATTCCAGGAATAATGGAAGGACATGAGCAAGGTAGATTAGACTTGATTAGATTGCGTGACTTTGGAAAATATTGAGGAGATTTGTAAAATACAGATACATGAGAGTTGATAATGGCACTTAGACTTATTTAGGATAAAATCTTGCCTATAAGAAATCTGCCCCTTAAACTGTGACATTTAATTTGAAGAAAATGTTTTTTAAATGCCTACAATACAGGAAAATGTTTTTAAAGAAGACCTGGAATTTCATGTAATGATTTTAGCCTAATTTCACAGTAGGACAAAAGCCATTTTTTTCTCTCAAATGGAGCTCCTGTTGAATTCAATAGGGTACATATGCACATTCCCAAAAGCAAATTCCAACAATTGGAATAATTATCTCTTAAAGTGATGGGCAGTTGCAGGCCAAATGACTAAACTGCTGTGAGGATTTCTCATATTTACTTCGGAAAAATTCCCAAAGCACTATTTAGAAATCATTTTTTATTACATAAAGCAACATGAAAAATTGTCAGTTTTAGAATTTAAGTTTATGGAACAGTGGATCTGAATATTCACACTGTAATCTGCACACTTCCTAATATCTTCTGCTCGAGTCAAAAAAGCCCAAGAGAAACTACTGCTACACTAATGTCAGCACCCTGGCTGCTGCAATGCATAAAATTGTCCATAAAATTCACTGCAGCCCACACCTTGCTGATCTGATGCTGATCTCGTGGCTACAGATCAGGTGAGAACCACATCTACAGAAAAATAGTTTCTAGTTTTTCACTAGTCATCTAGGGAAAAATAGTTTCTCCATTACTTAACAGAAATTCAGTATCTTTCTTCAGAGCATGGTCTTGCTTTTGCTTAAGTATCTGAAAAAGTGTCCAAACCATTAGCCATTTTCTTTTGTTCTATCAACACCTTACATATAAGTTGTATGTTGGTGGCAGCTGTATTCTCATGTCTGCAGTTCCAAAGGTTGAACTGTACATATGGGATTTTCTATGTTTTTCAAACTCTTCATATTAATAAGAATATACCACAGATTTAAGCAGTTAAATAGGCAGAAGTATGCCAGCATGAAAATACAGAGGCATACAATCCCAGTCTGCTGAACACTTGTGCAGTCAGAGCAGCTGTTATGGAAAGAGACAGATTTTCATGGATTTTGTGAGATTTTAATGTGCTGATGTGTTCTGTATTAAGAGCAAATATTGCCCTGTATGAAGTGCAAGTATTATTTTTGAAATTCAAATTTATTAACTACTAAAAAAAACTACTACTTTGCTAAATACATATAATGCACATTGATTTTTCAGAAAGTTATACAAAAGCTTACAGCAAGATTATGATATCTGAGTGAGGACCAATAAACAACAATGAGAACAAAAAGAAAAACAACAAAACTCAAGCTATCCACCTCCATCTGTACAGAAAAATTTTCAAAAGGTGTCTATGCCATCCTTGTTAAGTTCATTTCTATACCACCCCCAAAGAAGACAAATTTTTAAATCAGTATTGTCACTCTCTCACTATTTAGCATAGACATAAAAAATATGGCTGTTGTTCTGAACCTGTGTATACCCCAAAGAGAGTCAAAGTTCGTTTTTATCCCTGTACATGATGTGGGGACAACAAATAACACAACCTTTATGTAAAGAAATTCTAANCAAGGAGTGTTTTCTTATTTCATTATTGCTTTCAGATTCCTTTCTTTCCATCTGTTTTTCTCTCCCAATATCCTTTCAATAGAAAGGTTTTTCCACAGTCATGAGCTGCTCATAAAGTCTGCAGCTTTCATTGTGTCTACAGATTGTACAATGGAGCTTGCATCAAGCAGACTCACATACAAAAAATTTACCCTAATTATGACTTTGCCTGTTGTTTTGTGTAAGAACTAGTCTTTTGTATCCATATAGACTCCCTTTCCACAGTGTTAGCCAGCAAATCTCAGTAATAATGAAAACGACAGTCAGCTTTACCAGACACACACCTGAGGGGTCTGGGAGAATGTCACATAAAAATATATCCGGAGCTTGCTCATAAATCTTTGAACTTTCAAACTGACCTCAAACTCCCAGCCCATTGTGAACTGATTTTTGTGTTCACCTGTCCCTTTGTCATGCTGTTCTGTTGATTGTCCTGCACTGTCACAAAGGGGCAATACTGTAAACACCCAGGAGCTTAATGGCCTCTCAGGACAAAAACAATTTGCCGCTCCAATAGTAAACTCTACCAACAGTCTGAGAATTTTGGAATTATTTTCCAGATGATGGGAATAATTTAATGTTTCAAACTGAGTGTTTCAGATGACAGGTATTTCCTTCCCTCCACTGTCAAATGGAATTTCAGAAAGGAATCATTCTTACAGTAACAGTTCAATGAGCAGAGACAAATATACATTTTGCAGGTTATAAAGATCTCTGTATTTTTAAAGCACTTGCTTCCCTGAGAAGAAATTCTCCTAAGCAGAGCAATGATTGAAAGATCATTCAGAATAAGCACAAATAAATTACTTAAATGCTATATCCTTTCTTTGAGAGGATGCTCTAAAAAGGGTAAGAATAGATCTACTGTGGTTATCTTGCAAGGCTGACATGTGAGAACATAATTTTCTTTCCCAATTTAAACTTAAAAATTTGCAGGAGATAGGAGAGGTCAGCACTTGCAGCTCCTGGCTTTTCCTTAGCCCTGCTGAGCATATCTCTAATACACTGTTGATTCTTAATTTTGAGTTTACAGTCCAGAACTTGATCTTCTACCTTGGGCAAATCTATTGCACGGTGCCTGTCTGTCCTTCTGCTGAAGGGCAAGAACTATGTGTTTGGACAAATATTAATGATGTATAACAGTTAATCTAAATCATGCTGTAAAATTCTTTAGAAGAAATTGAATATTCACCACACAGTAGGGAGAGTCATCTCTTCAAGGACATGACTCAAGCTGATGTGGTGTTCAAACTGACAAAGTCCAGTGCACTTCTTGCACTGGCTGGGGTCCTCCATATTTGAGGAAAACCAGCTCATTTTGGACACTTGCAGGAATAAAGTATTGTTGCTGTCTAACACAGCAGCTCACCAAACCCGCTACCTGAGAATCACA